>JABFPL010000030.1:0-10272 GCA_022817405.1 Heptascelio sp. ZL-2020 | reverse complement strand
GATTAGAACGTTGATAGTACACGTTAAAACTGTATGAACTCAATGTGTTTAATAATTTTTTTTAAAACGTTCTTTAATTTGTATAGGTTGGTGTATTGAAATTTTAACTTTATAATGAATTTTTATTTAAATTATATTCAAATTAAAGTAGTTCTCTCTTTAGGGGAATGGGTATATAAAATTTTATTCTTCACAACAATGTGAATAATTCGCATAGATGAACAACCAAACCCGTTGCTTATATGAAATAATTAATCAAAAGTTTTCCTTATTGAAAAATAATAGTATATTATTTATTACGTATTGTAGGAATCAAACTTTTTAATGTACGTATATCTGTTTAGCTAATTATGCGTTAGTGTTCCTTTGTTTTTTATACATTGTAAGGTTCATTCATTTCCTATGAATAATTATGTAATAATTTTCTCTTTTTTACTCTGATATTTTTCTTAAATTAAACTATGCTCCTTCCATAAGTACCATTATACGTTTTGACATGTTTTGAAACAAATCTCAGCTTGTTAAATGTCAATCTTTATGAAATGTAAATTAATAGTTTTTATTTACTGAGAGAATAAATTACATCCACTTTAAGAAAATTTAACTTTTTAGAGTTAATTGGAGAACTACTTTAAATATCATAATTTTTTTATTAAACAATTTTTGGATTTAATTCTTTAATTAGTTCACACTTGAAGTTGGCTATGAAACTCAGAAAGGTGACGCTCTTATGTCTAAAACATTATGACAAAATGACAGCTGTTAAATGTCAATGAAGACGAAAGCTGAGCTACCCTATCTTTTCTTGAATTTTCTTTTCAGTGACACCTCGCAACTTTCGTGATCATTTTTATTGTGATGTATAATTATACATGTGTTCAAACTAATATTTTTAATCTTGTACGAAGTGAAACTTACATTTTCAAAATTAATTTTTATTTGTCATCTTCTAATTTTCGTAAGAATGTGTTTTAAAATATTCATTTTTTTGGAGCAGAAAATTTTTCGTCTACCTACATCAGCGCCTGTGAATCGTGCGGTGAAATTGTGAGAGTGACACCATGAAGTAAAGAATACATCTAAGACTATAGATATGCCGTTGCAATTTGTGTACGCACGAGACTTGCCGGAGTCTCTAGTGTGTTTAGGCACGGTAAAAACTACTCTTGACGTTGAATTCCGTTTCGTTTGTCGAGCCGTCTTTCTATTGTACGTTCGTGCCGCGACACACGAGTCCGACGTCGTTGATGACAGCTGCTTTGTTTTGTCCGTTACGCGTGTTTTTTTTCGCGGTTTTGTGTTTGTCGTGATGGATGGTGTATTAAAAACTACTCCCGATGTTGAATTCCGTTTCGTGTGTTCAGCCGTCTTTCTATTGTACGTTCGTGCCGCTCCATACGAGCCCGACGTCGTTGATGACAGTTGCTTTGTTTTGTTCGGTTGTTCGTTACGCGTGGTTTTTTCGCGGTTTTTGTGTTGTGTGTTCGGTACATTGTCGATTGCGTGCCGTAATCGCGTGTTAAAATTATTGGTGACAAAGCACGTGTTGGCCGTTTGCAATATAATTATTATATAAGGCGGACAAATTCTGAGTTGATAAATAGATAGATGTAGATGAGGTTACTTGGATGAGGACTTGAAATGAAGTATCAGATAAGTATTATAAATAGCTTATTTACTGTTTTAATAATAAAAATTTATTATTTTTAGAAATGATACTTTGTGTTGATTTTTTTTTGTTTAGGTTATCAATGTTGATGAATGTAACAGCAATTTAATGGAAGGAAACAATCGGAGCATTATGACAATAAGGTAAATTTTTATAAACCAAAAAATAAAAATTATTAGATTGTATATTATATATTATATTATATGTGCACCTTTTGCACATATAAGAGTCAATATTTTTTAAATTACATGTAGTGTTTTTAAAATGTTAAAATAAATTAATTAAAACTATGTAAACTTTTGTTTCATATAAATAAACCGTGTCGTGGTTATATTTTTATTTTTTAAGCAGTGAAAAACAATTTCATTCAATATAAATTATAATATAAAATATTTAAACAATTAATGTATAGTTTTGAAAAACTATTAATATATAGCAAATAAAAGCAGCTTTAAATATTATTACATAACCTACTTTAATGTCTTAAAATATTTTATATCAACAATATACATTGAGCATTAATTCTTCTTTTATTATAGTTGAAATAATTATTAATGTTTTATATGAATAATAAATATATGTATTCTACAAAACATTTTATATAACTCACAAAACATTTATTAAATATACTGCTTTTATTTGCAATATATTAATACTTTTAAACAATTTTATATTTACACTTTATATTGAATGAATTTGTTTTTAATTGCTTAACAAATATTAAAAAATAATTTGTACAATTGTTTAAAACAAATTTTTTCTAATGTAACATTTGAATTTGAATTATTTCAGGAATCATTGCTTTTGGATAAAAATTCACGTACATCCTTCTATTGAAATTATAAATTATATTGTGTCCTTTACCTATATTTTTGCTTTTTGTAGGCTTCTATATATTCTGTCATTATTTTCAAACAAATTTAATGAAGATCTATAAATACTTACATAATTCCAAATTTTAATAAATTCCTCTTTGTATATATGATAACACTTTTGGTTTAATGACTATTCTGAAAATCTTGAGATTCAAAATTATAAATCTTAGTAATAAATAATAATAAATAATAAACAAAACAACTTACAAAGAAAAGCAGAAACCTCATATTTTATTTAAAAACAATTACCAATAATTAAACCAAAACATATAATTTTATAATTTCATAATAGTCATCATTGTGAGACAAAAATGTTATCATATATAAAAAAAGGAATTGATTATAATTTGGAATTATGTCAGTATTTATACACCTTCATTAAACATTTTTTTAATAATGACTAACATAGATAGAATAATAGACTACAAAAAGCAAAAGAATAGTTAAAGGATTTATAATTTCAATAGAAGGGATGTACGTGATATGTACCCATAAGCAATGATTTCTGAAATAATTCAAATGTTACATTAGAAAAAACTTGTTTTACATAATTTTACAAAATTAAAAAAGAAATAAATGCTACCAATGTAATTTTGTTGATTTTAACACTAAATATTTCAGTATATGAACAGTCAAATAGGTTTAAATTAAGTGTCGCAATAGAGACCGGAGAGCCAAGGTTTTGAAATGTTTAAAAATTACTATATTTGCAATTAAATATTTTTATTTTATTTTTGTTAATAAAAATTTATTGTATATTTTCCACCCCCCCCTTGTCCTCTTCCACGGCTTCCTCTTCCACCGCCTCGTCTTCTTCCACCGCCTCGTCCTCTCGTATAATAATCATCTGAAATTATTCACAATTGTTATTTAATTTAATTTAAAATTAATTACAAAATATTATTTTGTAGATTTATACCATTTTTCTTGTAGCGGTAGCGACGATGGCGGCGACCAGCATTAATTCCACGATCTTTATTAAATAAATAATAGATATAATAAATAAATAATAGATATAATTTTTATATATTGTTTATATATTTTATTAGTTATATTCCCACCTGGATGAAAATATATGTGAAAATATAAAAAATATATAATTACAAAATATTTACTACATTTAACAAGATATGAAGTAAAAGATAAAATAATTACATTATTACATTACTTCATTGTTTGTTTGATGTAACAAATGAACAAGGTATTAAATGCATGTCCAAAATGATAAATTTAGAATTATAACGAATTGTATTAAATATATTCCTTCATAACTTATAAGATATATAGAAATTTTATTTGGCTTAAATATGTGTAATGTTTTATATTTTCAATATATATACGATTATATATTTCACATATATTTTACAAAGTATACTTTGCACGTATATATGAATTATTTATATTTTATATATATTTAAAAATATATTTTTATATTATTAATTTTTAATACTTACTTGTTCTATTTCCATCAGCCGGCTGTTGCTCGGCCGGCTGTTGGTCGGCCGGCTGTTGGTCGGCCGGCTGTTGGTCGGCCGGCTGTTGGTCGGCCGGCTGTTGGTCGGCCGGCTGTTGGTCGTCCGGCTGTTGGTCGTCCGGCTGTTGGTCGGCCGGCTGTTGGTCGGGCGGCTGTTGCATTTGCAGCAGTTGCTGCTGCAACTGCTGTATTTGGCGTTGTAATAAATTTACAATGTCGTTGTTGACTATATAAAATTATATATTTATGAAAATATGGATGACATCTCAAAAAACAATTATTAAATATAATAATATTACAACAGGTGGTGTAATATTAACATTTAACACTGCTTTTATTTGCAATAATGAATACTTTTTAAAAACTATACATACACTATTAATTGTTTAAATATTTTAGATTATTTATAATTTATATAATTGAATGAATTTATTTTTAATTGCTTAAATATAAAATTCCACAACACCTTTAATTTATAAGAAACAAAAGTTTACATAGTTTTATCAATTATTATAATTTATTAACAATGTTCCTATTTACTTTATAAATTTGTTTTATCTTTTCAATTGATAACAAATAAAATTCTTTAATTTTAGGACAAATATTTTTTATTTATTTCCTAATTTTGTAAAATTTAAATTTTGTCTAATGTAACATTTGAATTATTTCAGGAATCGTTGCTTTTGGGTTTGAAATAAAAAATTATAGTGTATCCTTTACACATTTTTTTGTTTTTTGTAGTCTATTATTCTATCTATGTTCGTCATTGTCTTCAAAAAAAATTGGTGTATGATCTGTAAATACTTATATAATTTCAAATTATAATCAATTCCTCTTTTTATATATGATAACACTTTTGTCATCACAATGATGACTATAAAATTATATTTATTTTGGTTTAATTATTTTGGTTGATTACTAAGATTTATAATTTTGAATCTCAAGATTTTGAGAATAGTCATCATTGTGAACCAAAAGTGTTATCATATATACAAAGAGGAATTTATTAAAATTTTGAATTATGTAAGTATCTTCATTAAATTTGTTTGAAAATAATGACAGATATATATAGATAGCCTACAAAAAGCAAAAATATATGTAAAGGACACAATATAATTTATAATTTCATAGAAGGATGTACGTGAATTTTTACCCCAAAGCAATGATTCCTGAAATAATTCAAATTCAAATGTTACATTAGAAAAAATTTGTTTTACACAATTGTACAAAATTAGAAAATAAATAAAAAATATATTTGTTCCTAAATTTGAGAGTTTTATTTAGTATAAATTGAAAAGAGAAAAGAAAAACAAATGTATAAAATAAATAGGAATATTGTTAATAAATTATAATAATTGATAAAACTATATAAACTTTTGTTTCATATAAATTAATGGTGTTGTGGAATTATATATTTTTATTTTTTAATTTGTTAAGCTATTAAAGACAAATTCATTCAATATAAAGTGTAATATAAAATATTTAAACATTAATGTATCGTTTTTAAAAAGTATATAAGCAAATAAAAGCAGCATTAAATATTACTACATAACCTACTTTAATGTTTGAAGAAAATTATAATTGAACTAATTAACTACTTGTTTAAACAATATATGAATAATAAATATAATATTATTTACCTTCATACATACATGCACATATTAATGAAATACTATTGAAAATAAATTTATAATGTTTATAAATTATAATATTTTTGTACTTACTTGATGCCATTTATCACTTTTTTAAACTAAATTGTATGTATGAGTATGATATGAAACACCCAATGTCTTATAATTAATTTTTTATCCGCGAAACTTTAGGCGCTGCTAGTCATCCGGTTCGTTATGTACCAATTTCGTCGTTATTACCAATTTCCACAAACCAGGGGGCTTACTTCTTAATCTTTTAAATGCAATATGAAAGATATCTGAACGCAGTTTTATATGCATTAATGTGTGATACGTTTTATCTATTAGATTTTGCATTTTATAGATACAAGAATAAGCACACAAAGGATTGACACTCCTATGCTTGAGCATGTAAACATTCATTCCTCTTGAATGCAACAAGTGTTTTCATAAGGGGCTTAACATTGAAATACATAACCTCATTATTTCCTATATTTAAACAAATATTTGTTTCTAGTACGATTATATTTATTTTTTGTAATGTTAAAAATTCTGTGCAAAATTTTGGACAAAGTTTAGCAGAGGGCGCTATGTGTGTTGGTTAGTACCAAAAGAGTGACACTCTTATGCTTGAGCCATGAAAACTAGAATAAGGAGTATAAACTGTAGCGATTAGGAGGTTCCGAAATATGTAGCCCGATTGTGATTGACGAAATAGTCACTCGAAGCGCTGAATGCAAGGTGAACCTGAATATTTAATTAAAAGATGATTAAATGTAATTATAAAACACTACAGCCATTTCATATTATTCATATCTTTAATATGAAATACTGAATACAAATTTCAAGGTAAGAAAATCCACCGATATTTGTCAAATATATCCGAAGTTGGGTTCATTGTGCATTTAGCGCCTCCAATCGTTTAAAACAGTACTACAGTTGAGCGACGTATATGGGTACATAAAAATCATCAATTTTAATAGTAGGAGTTTATACTCCTTATTCTAGTCTTCATGGCTTGAGCATAGGATTTATTTATCTTGACTTCTAATTGTACCATCCAACAGATAGCGCTGTGAACGCCAGGTGTGAGTTAAAAACACAATATATTCAGGTCGGATGATTATTATTATTTTTGATTTGAACTTTTAACGACACATTTATACTTTTACAGAATGAGGTTATTACTTCATATTTTATGATTTTTATGATTCAGCGGGTATTATCAGCGCCACCAAGATTTTTTGATTTTTACTGTGTTTTCAGCATAAAGACTAGAATAAGGAGTATAAACTCCTATTAAAATTAATGATTTTGATGGTCCCATTTACATCGCTCAATTGTAGTATCGTTTTAAACGCTTGGCGGCGCTAAATGCACATTGAACCCAATTTTATTTAACAAATATCGGTTTTGTTACTTTGATTTGTATTTAGTATTTCATATTAAAGATAAGAAATTACATTTAATTATCACATAATTAAATATTCAGGTTTTGCATTCAGCGCTTCGAGTTTCGTAAATCACAATGGGTCTGTTCGCAGTAAGCTTTTGTATCCGGTACATATGGGCCCTTATTCAAGTACACGCTTGCGAACGAATTTTGCTCGCTAGAGGAAGTGGCAACAGTATATCCATTAACAATTTTAACTAACATTTGGAATTTTGTTCCGTTTACTGTTTTTTGTGTTCTCTGTTTCAGCTTCAATTTAGTTTCAATGTTATAAACGTCTAAAAGCTGTAACAAGGTATAATAACAATTTAATACAATTTTATTTGGAGTATTTTGAGTACGTACTCTTATTTTACTGGGTACAAAAGCTTACTACGAACAAACCCATTCGGACAACGTATTTCGAAACCTAATCGCTACAGTACTACGCGCCCGGTAGGGGCGCTGTAGTACTGGGGTATAATTTTAAAGCAAGAGGACAAGAAACAGGAGAGTCTACTCTTATGGAAGGGATAGATTCACTGATCTCTATATATTACTGGATAGGCAATAGCTTGCGCAAAAACGTCCATGAATGTAAGTCGCCATTTGTATAAATTTTGGGCAAATAAATATGGCGGATCGCTCTAAATGACGTATTTTCAAATTTAACAGAAGTGTTTATTTGTAAGATTATTACATTACATAGTATCGTTATTATATACAATGGTTAATTCGTGTTATTATTGTGGAAAAAACAATGATATCATGGGTAAGTAATATATAATATTTAACAAATGTATTTAATATTTGAAAAAGAATTAAAGATAAAGAAAAAAAAATTTAAATTTAATTTGAATCTTAATAAATATATATGAAGACAATTTTTATTAGTTTTATTAGTTAAATAAAAAATATTTTAAACTTTGTGCTGTATATATTATTCCTTAAGATATATTTTGATAACATTTATATAAACTACAATATAAAATACTTATAAATATATTTATTAATTTAAAATAAAGTAAAATTAAGAAAAATAGTTATCAATTGTCGATTTTATGCAAATTTTATTTCATAAGCCTTTAACATTTTATGTACAAATGCGTGTTCATTTTAAATTTTCCGCCAGAATTTGCCCAAAAACTCACATTTTATTCAATATGGCGGTCTCCTCATGTGGACACTTTCAAGCTGCTTGTTCGTGTACAAATGCCTATCCAGGGCAGCGATTCAGTAATCGCTCGTTTGATTATCGCTCGCGTTTCTCTCGCTCGTGAAATGTGACAACAGCGCAACGTTTGGGTCATAATGTTTTTCATCTAATGTTTTTCATCTATATATATATATATATATAAATATATATACAGCTGTTGTGTAGTTAAGCTCGATAAACATAAACAAATTTATCCATTAAATATCAAACATAGATTATGAACATTATGGCGCATTATGGCTCAAATGTTGCGCTGTTGTCACATTTCATGAGCGAGAGAAACGCGAGCGATAATCAAACGAGCGATTACTGAATAGAGCCCCAGGTGTATGCAAGCACCATAGTTCAACTGATAGCTACATGTCCCGGTGCGCTGAGTGTCATTTTGTGTAAAAATGGCGGCAATTTGAAAATAATACCATTAAAAATACTTTGTACTAAACGCGTTTCAAAAAAATAAATAATATATTTTATACTTTTTAGATTTATACAATTTTTTAATTATTTTTCTAAACATATAAAAATAATTGAAACATTTTTTTATAATATAAAATATAATATAAAAATTTTTTATATATATGTAATTAAATAATTTCAGCATTATTTAATTATTTTAATATCTTAATAACGTCGATTAATAAATCTTTTTTTATTTTCTGAATACATTTTTAGAAATATATTAAATAAATTTTTAGCTTACGATTTTGTAAACAAGCTAACCGTAATGACAGGTACGTATCGTACGCAACTACACACACGTCAAGGCACATAATGACACACAGCGAACCTAGCGGAAAGAGGACACTTAATTAACACGCAGTTCAATTGAAATAGCTTGCCTTTGCATACACCTGGATATAACCCTGCGTATTATATTTACTTCGTATCTTCATTTTGTCTTTTGTATTTCATCCGTATTCTACTTTTATAATTTTTTGCTTATTTTTATATATGTATTTTCTATCTTCATTGTATCTTTATTTTTGCATTATTTTAATTAAATTTATATTCCGCACAAAACTCGACCATTTCAACCTAATAGCACTGAGATCTCGTATATTTTCGTTCTTTTCGTCGAATCATACGCCAATTTGAAGTCTACGAATAATTGATGTATCATTTCCCTATACTTCCACTTTTGCAGCAGGAGTTTCATAACTGTAAATATTTGAACCGCTGTCAATCTATTGCGACGAAATCCACATTGATAATCTATAATTTCTTCCGCGTATGGTGTAATTCTATTTAGTATTACCGTTAAGAAAACTTTGTAATATGTGGATAGCAATGAAATTCCCGGGTAATAATTGATTTTCAATTGAACATATTTAAATAGTTTCTCTGTTAATTCGTCAATGCCTTGAGCTTTGTTTTTGTTTCATTTTTTTATCTCACTGTGTTCTACTTCATACGTCAGTAGCTCTATGTTGATTTCGCCACAATTTTCATGTGTTTGTCTTTCGCGCACGTTAAGAAGTTTGTTAAAATGTTTCCTCCGCGTATTTAGTAATCCGTCGCTGTCTGCAATCATATTCCCAGTGTAATATTTTTTTTATTTATATTTAATCTGTTTTGAAAACCCTTTATAATTGTACTTATCTCTTTATACGCGTCTCGGGCATTGTTTTATTTAAATTTATTTTTGTCCTACATGCACTCAAAATAGCTTTTCTCGTGCCTGTATACCGGTCGCAAAGTACCTTTTTGTCGCCCGTAACATATAGCGGGCGACAAAAACGTACTTTGCGCCCGCTATACAGGCACTCGAAACGGCTATTTTGAGTGCAAATAGGCCAAAAAATATCGCGTGTATCACGGGCGCAGACTATTAACCCTCGAACGAGTTAAAACGCAAGTCGAGTTTACCTTCGAAGATTCTCGGCAAGCCTCGGACACCTTGGGAAACTGGGCTTACGTCTGAACTCGCTTCGCGTTAATAGTCTTGTTTGCGCCCTTAATACACAATGTACTATTT
>JABFPL010000029.1:0-10351 GCA_022817405.1 Heptascelio sp. ZL-2020 | reverse complement strand
ATTTTTTAAGAAATAATAATTTTTTACTATTGCAATTCTTGTAGAGAGAAAGCTCATGTATTGGCGTTTCGTTCTACAACTTATTCACTGAACTCATCAGTAAGGCTGTGGAATAAGTTGCTTGCCTTAGGCGCCTTGTTATAATAGGATCTAGTTGTTCTTATATACTATTATCATTTGAAATATACCTCTTGTGAGAAATATTATTTCAATTGACAATTTTATACATTAGCTATCTCTTCTCCAAGTTATATCTAAGGGTGTGTTCTATAATTGACTGTGAGTACTGTCAGTGCTGAAGCTGATAGTTAACTAAAATTGCCGTACCAAAATTGTATATGTCACTAAATGCAGTCTTTTAGTACCGATGGTTTACTGAGGGACGTTCCTAAATAATAAAAATAGTAATATGTCTTTATAAACACGGCTTAAATTGTACTGAAACTACTGTAATTTTCGATATAAGGCAGTTGCAGTAATGGCGTCTGAGAATAAAGTAAAACAAGTAATGAAACCCAAACCGGAAGAAATTATTTTCATAAATACTATAACCAATGAAAAATTGAAAATGCATGTGGTCAAGGAAGAAAAAAATAAAGCTTTAATTGGTTACAATAATTATTTTACTTATTGCTATTTTTATTTTCATATTTATATTATTAATATTAAATTTAATTACTATCATAAAAATAAACTTTATATATGTATAAAGAAACAAAAAAAAAGTTAATATTAAATATAAGTTAAAATTAACAATTTGAATCAATTTTTTTTTATAAACATGTTTTGTATAATTATTAAAAAATTTTTATTTCAGATACAAAATTTGCTAATAATTTATTTCATATCGCCAACAGAGGTAAAACAAAACTTGCAGGTAATTCATTATTTTATTGTTTCTGTGGACCCTATTGTGTTTTTTATATAGTTTATATTTATGTATAATCATTTCAATTAATAATATACAATTTAAATTTTTACATAATGAACATCAATTTAATTTTTTGTTTTTTATATATAATGTTATATAATTAATAACATAATGTAATAAATGTTATAGTTGAAAATCAATCTACTTCATTACCAATGGAGCCTTGCACATCAGAGAAAAGCATGCCTACTCGTGAAGAGTCTTTTAATTCTTCTTTTGCAACAAAAATTGATACTGATGGTGAGAATGTTTTTCTGTTATTTTCAATTAATTAATATATTTACCTCATGCTCATAGCAAATTTCTTATAATTTTTATTCTCACTGTTCAAAAACATCTTGTCTGATCGTAATCTGTTTATATTTTTATTTAAAAAAATAACAGTAGCATATTTTTTCACTATAATTTACAATTAAAAGTAAGTAAGTAACACTTTTTAATTTTACTTTATTATAAAATAATAATTTTTTGTTTTTAATTGTTATTGATATATAATCAGTACCTTACTTATGGACATCAAAGGAAACAAAATTGTTATTAGAGGCATACAAAGCAAACGAACATTTATTGGTGAATGGAAAAATTCCAATGAAAAAATTTTGGTATGTTATAAATGAAATTTTAACAGAAAAAGGATACAATCCATCTAGTACAAAATGTTGTACTAAACTGCATGCGTTAAAAAGGACATACAAAAAGATTAAGGATAACAACAATAGAACTGGAAATAGTAGACATACGTGGGAATATTATGAGGTAAATCATATTGTTATTTTTCAATTTACATTTTTATTGATATCATAACTTGTATATAGAAATATAATTTTTTTTTTAATAGTTTCTACTGCTTTGAAAAACTATGTACATTGATTATATTATCTTCTTTTTCTTACTCTTGCAACAAGTGGTGGTTATTATATTTATATTTTATTTTTCTTTCACTTGTTAAAATATACTGTGTGGCAAATATCCCTATAAGCGAAAAATAATAAATAATGTATACGTACATTCCTAAATTTTAAATTTACAATTTCATGCAATTTGATGGAATTTAATCCAATTTGTTAACCCTTTGATTTATAATGAAATTGCATGAAATTGTCAATCTACAATTTTATGCAATTTGCACCAATAGCATTGGACACCCACGGATTTCTCACGAATTACAAAAACATGGCAGCTCATCCGTAGAGTTACATACACGGAGAGAAATTGTATATGATTTCCAAATAAACGACTCTGTTTAACAAATTCTATTCAATAATGTATAAATATCTTTTTGTTTTAAATACACCAGTATTTAAATTTTTAATAAATAGTTTTTGGTGGAAATTTTATTCAAACAAGTGAATGTTGAAGGGTCAAGTCTTTTGACATATCTGTCAAAAAAAAGGTTATTCATTATTTTATTAGATGCCAATCTACAATATTTGTTATTTAACTAATATGTGTAGTTCAATTATAGAAACGGAATCGTTAATTAAAATAATTAATTGTTAAAATATTATTTTTGTTATTCCACATATACATTCTACTTGTTCCTATAGCAACAAGGAAATTTAGTTAATGCTTATAAATTTCTATGAGTGTGAAACGGTCGCGTTTTATTTCGCTTTTTCTTTTGCTTTTATCGTTGCCGGATTCGGCTCGCCGTGTCCAGGGTTCGAAATAACTTTATTGAGACGAACATTTGCTAACATCAGTTTTATTAAAAAAAAAGAAACAAAAGAAAATGTTTTACAAAAAAAAGAGAAAGAAAACAATATTTATAATAATGAAAAAGAATAAAAGAAAGACAATGTTCATAAAAATGAAATGCGGTAATGTGCGGACAACAGTGTTGTAGCGTCGGTCGCTCGCGAATCCAACACCTGACAACGTCGCACTCCTATTTCTCGCTCGCTCCCTGTAAAAGATACAACACTATAATTTTCGGTCGCTACGGTCCGTGACAAGCGCATGCGCAGTGAATACGGTGGACGTCAGAATTTCAGTCTGCTAACGACGGAGCACGTGCTCGTGTGTCGTTAGTTTTCGCGTGTTTCGACGACGATATTTGGTGCGGGCTTTGTCTCGGCGGGGACAACGGTGTCGCGGAGAATCGTCGTCGCGGTAAATTTCGGTGTCGCGTGCGTGATTGTGTGTGCGTGTTCGCGGTGACGGGTGAATGCGGTGCGAGCGTGTGTGCGTATGTAAGTGTGCACGTCACGTCAATTTCTTCGTGCCTCTAGGTGTTGGTCAGCGGGGTTATTCCTCGCTTAACGACTCCGGTTATTCCGGGCCGGGAGCTGGACTCGGTTATACCGAGGTTCAGGATAGGTTAGGTCGTGAGAAAATGACGTGTGTGCGCGTTCGTTCGGGCAGCTGTCTCGGTCACTGCGAGGTTAGGTGCCAAGCCAGGTTATTCCTGGACGAGGCGGAATCCGGTATTCCGGAGATCTTTGACTCGGTGGAATGCCACTTCGTCGCGGGTGAGCAGTGAACGAGGCAGTTGTGCTCGTCGGAATCTGCTGTGTGTCGCGAATTCGGTCTTTATATACCCGGGCCGGAGTGTCAAACGTCAACATTCGTGTTGACGTTTGTTAACAATTTTTATAAATCATTTGTTTTCAATACAAATGATTTTCTAATTTTATAAAATATTTTGTCGTTTGAAATTGTTCAAAATTTCAACCGACAAATTCTCGGTAACGAATACATATTTTGACGTTTGGTTTCGGTTGAATATGTGTGTCATTTTCGGTGTATGTGTGCATGCTGACGTACGGTGTGACGTATTTCGCGGTGACAGAGTGTTGAGTGAGTGTGTGTGTCGAGTGACGTATGTTGACGGTGACAGATATATGTGAGTGTATGCAAGTGTATTTGTGTCGGGTGACGTTTCGCGACGGTTAACTTTTGAATTGGTAATGACGTTTGCCAATTCTTATGCGCGGTTTTTGCATGCTTTACAGGAGAAAAAATAAAATAAATAAATAATTACGGTCACGGTGCTGGGTGCACCGTTACAAGTGCAACTAAAAAATTTCTCTCCGTGTACAGTGATAAATGTATTATTGTTTTTATTCATTTTCATTATTGAAGCTAACATTTTTTATTATTAAAAATTTATTATGTGAAAGAAATCTTAAAAGTAACATTTCAATTTATTTTTAGTATTTTCAACATATTTACATTTTTTTTTATTAAACAATTATCATATGGAAGAGAATCTTGAAAGTAGCATAACATTTATTTTCAGAATTGAAACATATTAAAACATCGAATTTTCTAAGTCCCAATAACTTGTAATATACTTTATAAAGAAAACTTGTCGCTGATTAGTCAGATAAATCCAGTTATATACAATAACTACATTTGTATTTAAATTGATTTTGCTTCCATGTTATGATTCAAAATCTAAATTGATTCTCGGCTACTGGGTAGGAATATTGTACCTGCAATGTTATTTAATATTATTCGCTGATAGGGATAGAATTTGCTCTTTGCAAGATAATGCAAGTATGAGAGTGTATAAATTATCTTTTCACGAAATTATAGAAATTTAATTGAACATCTTTACATAACGCCGATTAACTATAATATTTCTTAAAAAATGTTACATTTCAGCAAAGGCAGCACAGCATTTTACAATACTATAATATAGCTCCGATAGTTTTACACTGAAAGAAAAAGTGTTATTATATTTACTACATTCCTAATAATGTTCTGACGGATTGTAAAGAATACAAAAAATTACTACATTTTCTAACAGAAATGAATACACAAAGTAAAATAAAATAATACGTTTTGTGGATCTTTTCTTGTATAATGTAATTTTTTGACTTTTGTCCAAATTTGTCAGAACATTATTATAAATGTAGTAAATTTAGTTAAAATTTTTCTTTCAGTGTAATAATAATTATTGATTCAATAAATAATATATAAATTAATCAACGTATACTATTTTATATAAATATTTATTACGTTAAGAGTTTTATTTAAATTTTGATTAGTGCAAAATATTGTTTAGAAATTCTAGTATTCTATAAAATCAGACAAAAACTTTTCTATAAACTGCCATGCATAAGTTGTAAAACGTTAAATAGGTTAGAATTATAATAAAATAAATACTACATAAAACTAGGTAATGGATGAAATTTTTGGGAAAAAACCATGGATCAAACCACTTGCAGAAGCAGGTTCACATATGACGCAAGAAAAAGTTACTTCAAAAAAAGAAAATTGCGGTAAATAATATTATTTATTATTCTCTTGTGATAATTTTCATAAATATTATATAATATTTACTAACATATCGCATTACAGTATTTTATGGTGAATATGTAAACTATAATATTACATACTACTTAACAAACAGTTAAAACTATTGAAATTTTAAACAACTCTTTGGCGTTTCTTTAAAAATTGGATTATAATTTTCGGTAGTTAAATTGCTCTATGTAAATTATTGATTACATTTCAATTCAAATTAAACATTTTTTTATTAAACATTGTAATAAAAGTATATTTAATTACATCAATTGTATTACTTCTACAGCTTTCAATTTTTCGTGTTGCAGGTTCAAAGAAAAAAACCAACAAAGAAGTAATTTCCATGATGTTAGAAGAAAGAAGAAATTATTATACAAAAAAACAGGAAAACCACGAAGAAAAAATGTCTATTTTAAGAGACATAAAAAATCATTTAATTTCTAATTATAAAAATAACGATTAACCCAAAGAAGATACAACATTTTGTTTATTTTTTTCCAGTACAAATTATGAATATATTATTAAAAAAAATTTTTAGTTTTCTTAAACAAATAATTTAATTATAAAGCTTTTATTTTTTATTGTAATCGAAACAGACTGTGATTAATAAGACTGATTAACGAAATGTAAAAAAATTAAAAATAAAAGATTGTCGTTTAATATTAGTGTATAGTTTAATGTTTTACTTATATCAATTATCACATTACAGATCCTAATTTTACTAGATTACATAGTTCTTTATCAAGTCATTTATCGATTTAAAAATTGACCTATTCTTCTTCGTTTTTCCATTCCCACGTTACGATCTATTTCAATTTCATCAATCTCAGGCAGTATATTAGGAACATCAATGGGATCAGCAATGGGAGGAATATATATTTCAGCGTGTAATAAAATGCAAATATTATGCAGCACTGTGCATGCAATAACGTATTTCGGTACAGTATCTGTTCTTTTTGTTGGTAATACATCCAATAAACTTCGCCATCTATTTTTTAATAAACCAATTGATCTTTCCACCATCATTCTTGAAAATGATAGTGTCGTGTTGAAATGAATTTGTTCATCAGTAAGATGACCGTTGTCCCTATAAGGCACTAAAATGTTTTTCTGAATGCAGTAGGCTGAATCGGCCAAAATATGGCTATCTTGCGGAAAAAATTCATCCCTCATATAATTTTGTAATCCTGATAAACGATAAACACGCATGTCATGAACTGATCCCGGCTGGCCGCAGTATGTATGCAAAAATTTCAGTGTATTATCACATACGACCTATAATCAACATTGAATTGAACGTATTAATTGAAAAGAATAGATATATTCAGATACTCATGTTCATACATAGTCTCAGTAAATGTGAAATTATAAAAATTATTATAGCTAATACAAAATACTGTATTGGCGAAAATTATGTATTAGAAATATTAAATTGTATATTTAAAAAAAATTTTTTTATAAATTTTGAAACTTATAAAAATGTAACAATTCTTTCAAAATTCATATCTGATTCAATGGAATAAAATATAACAGTTTATATAAATGATTTTAATCAGTTATTCGTACTTTTTTAATTTTTTATTAAGTAATAAACGTATCAGTTAATAAATGTTATATTTACTCGTTTACTGAGTTATTTATGAATGTAAGGTCATTCTCTTAAATTAGAAATCTGTCATTAAATGTAATAAGTATGTAGTACTTATTGATATTCGGACCTTTCCATGGTATGCTACACACACGGATTTCTCACGAATTGCAGAAAAAGGCCGCTCATCCGTGTAGTTAGATACAGTGGTAAATAGAGTATTATTGTTTGTATTCCTTTTTTACCTTTAAAGATTACATTTTTTATTATTAAAAATTTATTATATGAAAGAGAATCTAAAAAGTATAAATAAAATTTATTTTTTAATTAATTTGCAGCATTTTCAACATATTAAAACAGGAATAATTTGACAATTTTTGTACGGTGGTCTATGCAAGCCTATGTTCAACTGTTCAAAATCATTGGATGAGCAGCCATTATTTTCTCCATTGTCAGCGATGCCATTGAATTTTCAAAGTCCTAATTATTAATGTATTTTTGCAAGAGTATTTTATTTAATGTTTAATTAATGGAATCCTGTAAATTACTGTTTACATTATAATTCTGTTTACAGACATATCGAAAACTGTTTGATTTGAAAACTTGTTTAACTTTCATGCCCAAGTATACTCCTTTCCTTACAGATAAATTTAATAAATAGAAATAGAATAAAAAATGTATCAGTTGTCATAATGTATCCGAGAACGGTATATGACAAATAATAATTCCAGTAGGGAGTGGAGGGGGGGGGGGTTATATACACAAAATAATTTGGGAATTTATCTGTAAGATAAGGATTCCGCGCACATATTTAAAAGGAGAAAAGTCCTTCTTTTGTCACCGCGTGACAATATATTGAATTGCATTTGTAGATACATTGAATAAATATATTTGTAAATATAATTTCATTCTAACAAAATAGCTAAAACATATTTTGTAAAAAATTACCTGAAGCTGAATAGAATGCCTGCCTTTGCGATTAATATATGCTTCATGATTTTCCCTCGGTGCTGCTATATTGATATGTGTTCCATCAAGAGCGCCTATGACCTTAGGAAAACCAAACCTTCTCTCAACGGCTGTCCATATTCCTTTAGCTTCCTCTGCATTCGGCCATTTAATAAAAGTAGGTGCCAGAGAATATAAAGCACGAATGACATTTCTTACAAATCTCCAAGCAGTGGACTTTGAAATTCCAAATTTTTCTGATACTGATCTACGCAATACAGTGTATTTCATTAATTTCTTATTTAAATTGAAGTAGTTACATTTTAAAAAACAACCTACAAATTGCTATTATCCAAAGTATCTAACACATACACCTAACCTTCGTTTTCATTAAAGATATTTAAGAATTCGATTTTTCATTAAATAAATTGTAGTAAAATTTAATTGTCATATATATTAGCACAACACAATGACAGCCCTACAAAAGTATTAATATAGTCTGGATCTTTTTATTTAACATTGTTTTAAAATACAATAAATAAATAAATTTTACAAAGCATTTTGCAATATTTGCATGCAGATTGTTTAAAATTTTTTAACAAAAATTTAGAATTAAACCATTATATATATATTGTGATGTTTTGTACAATAATATAACATTCTGCGATGAATAAGTAATCATTTAAAATTGCATTGAACATTTAATTACACATTACTTAAGAAATAATAGGAAATACATTAATTTCATGGCTGTTTATTTTTTACACAATTTTAACTTGATCTGGTAATATGTTGTATTTACAAAATAAAAAATATTGTTAATTCACTTCTTACACTTAAGAAATAACATAACTTTAAAATAACAGAAATTTAAGTTAATATTTTATTGAAGAAATCTACTAAATCTACAGTTTATCTTAATAAAAAGGAATGGTAACAAAATTAACAATTTTTATATATTTTGCTATACATATATATCAATTAATATACATAAAAATTTACCTAAATGAATCCGGTGTTGCTATACACCATAACGCTACTAAGAACTGTGTTTCTGGTTGTGTAGTTAGGCGGCCAACCACTGAATCTCTTAATAACTTTGGGGCAATGTGTTCCAGAATAACATTAAATGTATCTCTTCGCAATCTAAAATGTTGATTTTACATATACTGCTGTATAACAAATAATATTAACAACAATAAAAAGAAACATACATTTTTCTAAATGAATGTTTAAATTTTAATTCAATTTTTATGCATATCGAAATTTATTGTTTCTGAAAAATATAACATGACACAAATTAAATATTTCATGGCCAAGTATGACTGTATGAAGAAAATTCTAAATGGTTTTTGTAAATATACCCTTCCTCCCTACATTCTATATTATGTCAAATATCAATGAATGTGTACAGAAATATTGTAACTAATACATTTCTAATATTGCACATATAAATTGTTAAATAAGAACCAATAAATCTTATACTATTGCAAATCTTGGAGAGAGAAAACTTATATATGAGCGTTTTGTTCTACAAAACGCTCATGTATCTTAATCTGCGTTAGAAGGAAAAATAATTTATTCGTATTCAACATATGTTGTATATCTTTTGTATTATTATTGCAGAAAATCGATTTGTACATTATTAATTTGTTTGTTGTATATTGTATTTATTAATGGATTTATCTCCTATAATGAGCTACACTTATTTATATACTCTTCCAAAGTATTTTGTAATAAAAATTGTACTTTAATGTTATATAATATCAAAATGTAGGTTTATACAAATTTCTAAAGTAAATTTGATTCTTAATAACACAATAACATATATTAGTATTATATAACAGACAAATTATGAATATTTGTAACGTACCTGAATTGAGCTTTAAAATAATCTTCATTATTTTCATTAACAATGTAGAGAAAATGACATATCTTGGCTTTTGATTGCCTTTCATCATTTCAAAATTAATACCATATCCATATCTTCATCTGACGAATTATCGCTTGATGAATCTACTAGTTCAAGTATTGTTTGAAAAAGAATTATATTATGATTTTCCATGATGTAAATATTTCTGCAAAATAAATAAATGATTAATATCAGACAAAGGCACTCATATTTTTATGCAAATTGTATAATATATATTCAATACCTTTAAATATTGTTATTAAGTTGAAAAGAGGATAAGTAGATATGTAATTCTGAGTATAAATCTGTTGCTCCTATTTGTTTTTTACAAACATCAACATTGTAATGTAAACCATTAACTAAAATAATAAGTATAATAGCAGATATCATTTAAATTCTGTAATGTATTTTCACACTGAATTTGATTTAGGAACGTTTATTATACTACTGACAGTACTACCAGTATGCAAAACACATTTTGGAACGATATTCTGTTGCAGTTATTCTTCAGCTTACTAAAATTTACAGCACGATATTTAGGAACGGTGTTTTTAGTACTGTCAGTACTCACAGTCAATTATAGAACACACCCTAAAACTGCTTGTACGTGAAAAGCAGTGTGTTTACATGATAATTTAATTTATAGGCATATCAGAAACTCTCTGTTTCAAAGGAAAGAATGTATTTAAATTCACTTATTAATGCCCAAATTATATAC
>JABFPL010000028.1:0-10405 GCA_022817405.1 Heptascelio sp. ZL-2020 | reverse complement strand
AAGGTTATTAAGCAGCAATGTGAAAGATGAGGACAAGCCATAATCCGATATGTTTTATAGGCAAGAGAGACAAGCATTTTTCAGTTTAGTAAACAAATTAATTTCGATTACAATAATCTAGTAATGGTAGCTTTCAAAGACGCTGGGTGTACATAAAAATATGATATATACATTTTTACATATACTGCATATGTAATGATATATAGAAAAGATGAAGAAATTCTGAAAATAATTGAAGACTAAACATTTGATTTAGATTGTAAATGAAAATGATGTAAGTTAACTACATATTGTATTAAACTAGGAATTTGCAATTTGATTGTAAACTTAAATTAAATTATATAATTATATAATCTAACTAAAGTTATATTATATTGTACAATTTCTAATTTGTTGCAGGTAATATTATATTTATATTTACGACATTTCAATTCAATTTAATAAGATTAAATTTAATTACAAAATAGGCACGAACCAAATTTATAAGGTAAATTGAATCTAGATTACTGGGTAAATTATAATATATTTATAGTTTAGTTATTTTTAAAATTACCAACCTCTAAAGCGTCCTGATTTAGACGAGCAGTCATCAAAAATTGGTAATTGCATTTGTCTACTAAGTATTCCATTATTTCAATGGTGCTTTTCAAAGTAGCTTGAAAACCATATGATGTACTTGCAAACATAAATTTCCTTCCAATATCTGCTGCATTTAATTGCCAATTTAGTAAATAGGCATGGAAGTCAGATATTGTCTTATAACTTAGAGTGTTATAAGATAAAGCTTCGTTTGATGATCGCGAACACATAGCTGTTATCAAAGCATCTACTCGCAAAATAAATTTAACTGTCGGTTCACTGTCTTCCAAATCTGTATTATAATCCATAAACAATTGCATAGCAGTACTCACTTCCTTTGAAAAAAACTATAAAAGAAGATATTATGATATTTACGTTTGCTTACATTCATTTAACAGGAAATATAATTTACTGTCTATTTTATAGTATTCAACAATTATTTTTACTTCCCCAAGTAAAAATTTAGCTAGTTTTGTCAAGTTTTGTCGAGGCACTAGCTAGTTTAAGACCAGACGAGCTAGTCTAGCCCGCCTTGCGCATTACTGGTTAGTTACTTGCAAGTTATACTTAATTATGTCGACAATAATATATAAATTATAGGTTACGTAGTATATGCCTAGCCTCCGTCTAGTATGTGTCTAGCCTCTATCTGGGTATGCGTCTAGTCTCTATCTAGTATGCGTCTAGTCTGTATCTAGTAGCCGGTCTAGCCTCTGTTTAAATTTTACATAACTAACATAACCTATTTTTTTTAGAAAGCGATAATACAATATTCTATTGTTTTGCTTAAGTGTATAATTAATTAATTAATAATCATAAATGGACAACGTACAAAGAAAAAGAAATTTGACCAAAAGACGTGTCCAAAAATATAGAAAAAAAAGAAAAATATTAAAATCAGGTAAGAGCATAGTATTGTTTAATTATTAAATTATAATGTATTTGATTAATGCAAATGTTTGTCACTGTAAACGCAAATAAAAATATTACGTTAAAAAAAACAAACAAATATATTCTTGAAACAATCAAATTTTCTAACTGATTTTGTAACAACTGGATTGTCTGATTGAGTCAACCAGAAAAAGATATTTGACTTAGCTAATTATTAGTTAACATTTATTTTCAAATAAAGGTTAGGTTATTGAAACATTAGAAGTAAATTTCTTTTCTTAAATGTACAACATTGAAGTTTAGTTACTTATTGTAAATTAAATTTACAATATTTTATTATATATGTATAATTATTCATTATAGTGTACTATATTGTAAAACTAACGTTACTCTTGAATTTAGAAAATCTCATTTCATTAACATTTAGGTGCTCTGCATTTTGTAATAACTATTATAAACATAAGATTATTAATCACAATGTGTAAAATTTATAAATGTTAGAAATTAAATAATTTACCTTTGTTACAAAATAATTTTTTTTTAATACAACTATTGTAGAAATGATAAAAATGAAAAGAGAAATAGACAAAATAATATATATATACAGAGCAAAATTAAAATATATAATAACTTAAATATTCATATATAATAACTTAAAATATTCATTATTGAACTGTACAATAAGTATCACGGACTTATTATTATTAAAATATTAATTATTATATATGAATATTATATATATAAATATTTAAGTTCTTATATATTTTAATTTTGTCATGTATATATATATTTTTTATTTTGTGTATTTCTTTTTTGTGTTTTTTCATTTCTACAATATTTGTATTAAAAAAAATTGTTTTCTAACAAAGGTAAATTATTTTATTTTTAACATTTATAAATTTTACACATTGTGATTAATAATCTCATATTTATAATAGTTGTTACAATAAGAGTGCAGAGCACCTAAATGTTAATGAAATGAGATTTTCTAAATTCAAGAGTAACATTAGTTTTACAATATAGTACACTATAATGAATAATTACATATATCATAAAATAGTGTACATTTAATTTATTTTAATAAAACTTATTAATTTTATTATACTAATATTATATTTTCTTCTAATATGTCTTGTATTGATATCTACAAATAGCTTCACATAAAATATGACTACGCATTTCTAACTCATGTAACTAAGTTCACTTTTGTTCATCAAAAAATGCTAAATTTTTTAACATATATTATATATATATTTATTTTTTTATAGAAGACACTGAAAATGTATTAGAGAGAGACATAGACACTTCTTGCAATATTGCTTTTGATAATCTGGACAAATCTTTAGATGTTCTAAGTGGAGAGTCATCATCTTGTGAAACGATCATATCTAAATCTCACTCCGATTGTGAGTTTCAGTTACCTTTGGAAATAAATTTAGAAAACGTAAGTGCGAATGATGCTGAGGAAACCGAAACAAGTGAAAACAATGAATATTATAGTTGCACTGACTCCGATGTTACAGAAGTTTTGGAAGTTGAAAATGAAGATATTAATGATGAAGCTGAGAAAATACGACAGTGGGCTTTGAAGTATAATATTCGTCAACAACATGTAACGGAATTGTTGCTAATTTTAAGAAGACGTCTTATTCCCGATTTACCCAAAACAGCTGAAACTTTTCTGAGTACCTCAACAGCTAAATATAATATTGAATCATGGAATGAAGGGAAATTCATTTATTATGGTATTTTAAGAGGTTTAAAAAAATGTTTGCCTTCAAATTGGAATGAAACTTTCATTGAACTCCAGTTTAATATAGATGGGATTCCCCTGCATAAATCCAGTCAAAAACAGTTTTGGCCAATTTTATGCAAAATCTATAAAACTGATATATTTTTCAAGCCTTTTCCAGTTGGTATTTATTATGGTACTTCCAAACCACCACTTGAATTGTTTTTGAAAGATTTTGTTGCTGATCTTAATAATGTCCTTAAAGAAGGAATAGAAATTAATGGCAGGAAACTGAAAATACGTGTGAAATGTTTTATATGTGATTGTCCAGCTAGGGCATTCATAGAAAATGTAAAAGGGTATACAGGATATGATTCTTGTGAAAGATGCAGCATTCGGGGTATTCAATTTCTACGTAGAACAATATTTCCTGAAACAAATTATCCAAAAAGAACGGACCAAAATTTTCAAAATATGGAATATAATAACCATCAGAAAGGTATAACACCACTTGCAAATGTTGAGCCTCGTTTAAAGCTGGTATCAAGTTTTGTTCTTGATTTCATGCATTTGGTTTGTTTAGGAGTTATGAAGAAACTTCTGTTGTATTGGCTGGAAGACAAGAGATACAAACTTTCTTATAATAAGAAGGCTGTTCTTTCTCAGCGCATGGAAAACTTAAGAAATCAAGTACCAGTAGAATTTAATCGAAAACCTCGGTCAATCTATCAAGTATCCATGTGGAAGGCAACAGAATTTCGATTTTTTCTTCTGTATTGTGGACCTTTAGTAACATGTAAAAACATTTCTTGTTTTTACATGTTGCATGTAGAATTTTATGTAGTGATAAATATGCTATTTCGAAAAATGATCAAGCAAGATATTATTTGCAAACATTTGTAGACTCTGCTCCATCTATCTATGATGCAGATTTTTTTACTTTAAATGTTCATTGCTTAATTCATTTACCAGACGATGTGTTAAACATGAATTGCAGTTTAAACCATATTACAGCATTTTCATTTGAAAGTTTCCTTGGAGAAATAAAACGTCTGCTTAGATCTGGTAATCGTCCACTGGAACAAATATGTCGACGTTTGCATGAAAACTACTTTTCAAGTAATAGTAAAACATGCATTTCAAAAGAAATTAATATTTTGAAAAGCAGTGTTATCAATAGTAATGGAAACACCAATATAACAAAATTGGAACTTAGAAAATCTGTTATCACTTGTACAGCTCCGAATAATGCTGTATTATTAAAAAATAAATCATGCTTTGAAATAAGCAGTATGCGTTTATCAAGAAATATTATACGTTTGACTGGGAAAGAGTTACGAATCAAAGGATCTGCCTTTCAATTTCCATGCAAATCAAAATGTTTTGACATGTTTGAAGTTTCTGATAATTCGTCTAATGAAATAGTAGTCTCTATTAGCGACATTGACCGAAAACTGGTTAAATTATCAATAGAGCAAAACAACAGTAAAAATGTGTTTGTTTCACCACTCTTACATTGAAAATCGATTTGAATTTCGCGCCAATTTTAGCATGTATACATGGAAATTGTGTTTATAATGACAGTTTGTTTACATTCAGTTTGGTCGGATACCATTAGTATTATTTCAATGAATCTAACTGTTTGGTGTTGTATCAATTTAATGTTGCAAAATGGCAGAAATATTTGATCGTAAGTATACAATTAATTTTTTATTAAAATATTTCGGATTTCAATGATAAATTAATTAAAATGTTTAAATATACATTAAATTGCAATATACATCGTTTCGATTGATAACAGACATTAAGGTTACATTTTCAAAATAACATTTTTATTCTCGCTTTTAATATAATATAATATTAGTCCACACCATGCATAATTTTACTAATTAGTTTTTATTTTGCAGTTAAAATATATTAATATTTATTGGTGGAATTTACTAACTCTAATAATAGTATAGAAAAAAGTGTGGATTGTGTTCCGACCTCATGGGTACAGTTCGACGAAAAATTAAACAGTACTGTTGTTTTTTATCCTCCACCCCCTTATGACAAGAACAAATGCAAGAAAGTTCACAAGATGATGAAAGATTTAGAAGATTTTGATATTGATTGGGATACATATAAAGTAAACGTAAAAGGTCGTGCTAGTAAGTTTCATATAAATTTCTCACAATGAAATCATATTTATTATTATAGGAAAAGTTTATTTTGCAAAATTTATAATCATTAATTTTTTTGACAATTTTTACTAATATAATAATAATAATATAAATACATATATATGTGTGTATTTATATTATTATTATATTAGTACAATTTATATGTATATTTTTTATATATTATATTTTTATATATATGTATGAAATATGAAACTTATATAATTTTGTTATGATGATTATATTTAAAACTAAGAGGATGGACTAATATCGACAGAATCTTAACGATAATCTATAAATATGTGCAAATTACTGTATAACATGTTATTGTTTATATAAATAATTCTTTAAATATTAAACGAAATAAATTATCAGTTTAGCTTTAAAAAGTGAAATCTATTTTTTCCACAGAGTCATACCAAGAAGCTGTAAAGAAATTACAAATATTAACAATTTATTTATAAATTTTTATAAATATTTATAAAATTACAAATATTATGCTTTCACGACTGAGGGAGAGGATATGTCAAATGAGAAAGAAAAAAGTATTATTGAAGAACTAAAGAATAAGAAACATAAAAACGATTATGCATTCATGAAAGAGAATTTACAGGTTTTTGATGAATTAAGTGGTGATTCATGTGAAGGTAAAATTATGTTTAATATATTTGTAATCTGTTAAAAATACTAGAAATATTAACGTTTTTGTGTTCCCTCTTAATTCCCAGTAGTACAATTTTTAAACTTATAAATTACTTTCTTAATGACTTTTATATTTAAATTGTTTATTTCACATAAATAAAATTGTTTTTAATGTTTCAGAATCAAACTGTAACAGTTCCAGTGAAGATGTTTCTAGTAAAAAACCGACAATTTTGAAGAAAATATGTAAGACGAATACATATCTTACACTTATTACAATAATTTTATTTTCAAAATATAATGCAGTTTCCTTTTACTTTTTACTTTATAATAATTATAAATTACTATAATAATTAAGTCGATATATCAAGTGTTCATTACTAAATTAATGTTTTTTTAAACAAAAGTTAAAAGTGACACTAAATCCGCAAAATAAACCGTTGAGATATCAGTACGAGTATGACAAGAAGCATTAAAATGTGGTCTCTTAATGTACCATAGAGGGTGGCACTGTATTGCATTTTGAAATAATAAAAATGAGCAAAATTAATTAGATGTTTACTGATTTAAATTTACAATTCAATAATTTTTACAATCGTATTATTATATAATCTAGTTTTTCTCCTGTTTTTATAGGTGCTTTAAATGTGAAGCGTAAAAATATGTCAAAGAATAAAAATCCGAAAATAACATTACAATCTGTATGCAACAAAAAATTATCAAATTGTCAAAGTATGGAAAAAAAATCCTTGCAACTGAATGAAGGTATTAAATAATTTTTTTAAACAAATTTAATTTTTTTTATAACATTATTATAAATTTCAGATTCACCATGGTTTGAATTGGAAGACGTACCATTTATTGGTGAGATTTTATTATTTCTTAGTATATTTAAATTTTACTAAATTTGATCATGCATCTAATACTTTCATTCGTTGATTATCAGAGATACCTTCATTGCCTTCCCAAGAAATAAAATCAGAGGAGATCAGGAAATCAGAGATCAAACTTGTACAAGGTTTGTCGTATGGACTCTTTACAAAAAAAATTACTTGTTAAAATGTAATATATAATATAATATATATATAATAATACATATAATATAAAACCTACGTTATTCTAATTTTCTTTCTATTTCTGCTTTTAGATCTTACAAATTATATGTTACCCAGAATGGAAAAAATCATGGAATTGCACATTTCACAGTTAAAAAGTGAAATAAGAGATGTCGCGGCCAAAATTGATCGGATTTTACTGAAACAAGAAAACATAAATGATAACGTTGTGAATATCAATACCTTTAAAGATAAACATAGTATAACTTTACCTGTCAACTCACTCGAAGAATTTCATATGTTAGACGAGGCCATTGGGAAAACAGAAATAGGAAAAGACTTTGTAAGTATTTACCTATTTAATAGAGAAGATAATAGATATACGATACACAATATTATTTAATATTTAATTAAATACATTTATTGACAGGAAACAGCTTTACATTCTGTTTACAATAACAACGAGTCCCTAACACGAAACCTTACATCGATTTTCAAAATTGTCCTAATACGTGATGTGGCTATGTCATTTACTGCAAAAAAAAAAATAGAGCGGAAAGAAGTGTTTTGTTTAACTAATTTGTATTCCGTTATACATAGTAAGTTTGAAAAATTTGTTTTTTATTTTATTACAAAATTAATACAAAATTAAAGTGGTATAAAAATTTGTATGTAATCTTGCTGAAAAAATTAATAGTAAAATATTTTACAATTTTTATTACAGCTTTTATAATAAGAAAATATACTCTAAACAATAAACAAATTCCACAAAAAGCAGAATTTCAAAGGGCTTTAGGTACAGTATTCTCTAATGCAAAAGATTGGGACGGCATGAGACAACATAGAATTGATACGCGATAATACACAAGGATAACATATAATATGTAAAATATAAAAATAAAGAAGAAAATAAAAACATTCACAAAGAGAGTTTCTTCATCATTTATTGTACCTTTTTTTATTCTTATATATCGACTTGTATTCTTTGTGTACAATATGGAGTTGATTAATTTTACGTGAAGAATCCAGTATGAATTTTTTGCATTTCAATGAATTACATATTCTATATCAACTTTTCAATTGTTATTTATATTTCATTTTAAGAATTGATAAAGAATTTATAATGGATTCTTCACATAGAATTAATCAACTGCATACTGCACACAAGGAATACAAGTCGATATATACGAATAAAAAATTATTTTACTTTAATTACAAACTTTTTGCAGGTTATCTACTTTCAGTCTAGTTTCTGTCTATAGTCTCTGTCTAGTTTCTATCTAGTCTCTGTATAGTTTCAGTCTAGTCTCTGTCTAGTATCAATCTAGTTTCAGTCTAGTCTCTGTCTAGTATCTTGTTAGCGTCTAACAAGTTTGGCTAGCCAGTGCCTTTTTACACACAGCGTTACACTTCTAGTTAGTTACTAACTAGCCTTCCATTCAAGGCACTTAATGGATCTATATAGCTGCTGGCTAAATACTAGACAAAATTTCTACTTGGGTCACTAATATTGAAACTATTTACAAAATAAAATTTTCTGTTTTTAGTTTTAAATGTTGCATAAAACTTTCACCTGCATTGCTAAAGGAACGCTCATTTTTTGATAAAACTTTGGATTTATATGAGCTTCCGTTAGTTTGTGGGCAACTTTTAGGTTCAAATTGTACTGTTTATCACACTGTAAAATTGCCCGCCAATGTTTCAATTTTATAATACCATCAGGAGTCTGAAATATTTATTATTTTAATATTCGTTAAATTCTACATGTATTGTACAGTAAATAAAATAAATTTATAAAACTTATTAACCCATGTTTCTTCTTGAGATACGATGAAATTCCTAAGATTTTTCAACAAATGTGAAAAGTCAGACAGAAACCAAAGTTTTCTACTTTCATCACAAGGATGCGAACAACTGAAGGTGGAACCAACTACACCAAAATGTTTCCACATAGCTCGATTCCACTGTGCACCATCTGTTGTAATGGCATCAACAGCAAAACCACTATTTTCAATAAGAATAACGCATTCTAATAGTAGTTTATGCAACACTGAACCTGAAGCACATCCTTTACTAAGAAAAGCGCCCAGTGATTGCACCCACTGTCCTCTAAATGGTTGAAACATAATAACCAAAGCGTGATCGCCCCGTTCATTTTTCTGGTTGTTTGGTGTATGTTCACCTAAATTAGTGAAACCACAAAATTTCATTGTGCTTGAATCAAATGATACCGTTTCAGTCAACTTCATTTCATCAGCTATTAAAATCCCTGTAAATGAAAAAAATATTATGATGAATGAATGAAGTCAAACAAATATTCTATAATCTTCATTGTAGTTTTGAAAACAAATGTAATATACCGCGTTTTTCTTCCCGTGTCATATTCTCTCCTTTCTGTTTCATGCATAAAAATGTTTCATTTTGAAAACCGTATATAGGTTTCAAATTTCTCATATATTTGTTAAGCGTCTCGATAGTAGGCAAAGAAAGTATATTATGATTCCGCAAATGTAAATAAGTTCGGCGACTCTTAATGCGAATAAGTATACATTCGTATATCCAGTTAGTTGAATACCGTTTTCCATTAGAACTAGTGCATTTTGCTGCTGTGATGCATGACCTTATGGCTTCTTGCTGGGTAAGAGGTAGTGTACTGAGTTTTCTTTCTATACATTGCTCATTAGATAAAGCACATTTCTCTTTCAATTTTTCAATATCTTCTTGCATCAATTTTGCCTAAAATGTAATATAATTTAGTAACAAAAAAATAGTAAATAAATAATTATATACTTAAAATACTATATAAAGAAATTAACCTTGTCATTTAGTCTTTGTAATTTTCGTTTTAGATTCCGAACAGAGTTTTTCATTTTTTTCTTTTTAATAATTACGCGCTTTTTAATTTTATTTTGCCTGTATATTTGTCGTTTTCTTTCTATTGAACACATAATGCAACGACTTTTTTTTTTGTGGAACGGGTGTTATTAATCCTTTACAAGAATTTTTCTTTTTAAAGTCTTCACAAATAGTCATATCGCTCACTGTTTTCAAAATATAATAAACGTCAGTAAAACATTTTGTACTATATGTTGTATCAAGATCTATTAACTGAGAACAAAGTCGAATCTGCAACAAATATAAGTATACATATTTTTATTTAAAGTTTATTTTGAAGAAAAAGTGTCAAAGTCTATTTCAATTAAAGTTTTTTGGTTTGTCTGTACACTAAGAAAAAAGGATAGTTAAAAATTTACTATCCAAGATATTAAACGCAACTATATAGATAGTTATTTTAATATATATGCTACTGAATCTATAAATAGTAATTTATCGTATATATACAAAGG
>JABFPL010000027.1:0-10532 GCA_022817405.1 Heptascelio sp. ZL-2020 | reverse complement strand
GTTCGGATGTAATGTTGACAAGTACATGTCATGATATTTTATTTCATTATAAATAATCTTTTCTTCTTTTTGGATTGAATTCTTTGAATCGATGATTTCGAATTGTTTCTTTTTTATCATTCGCATGTTCACAAACCTTGATAAGTGTAAATCTGTATTAAAATTATTTATTTGTTTTACATATACAGCTACTTGCGCAAGTGGATTTTTTGGACCTTTTACTAAACTTTTAAGATACCCTGCGAAGCTTTCGAAGGGAAAAGCAGAAAATTGTGTTAAAGGTTCTTCCAAGTTAATAACATCATCTGCCAAATGCAGTAGATTATGTATATTCATAATTTGACAGTCTGCGCCATAATATATAGGAGCAATTGTGAAAAACGTCGTTAACAGTTGTTTCGCATATTCAGCTTGCTCAATGGCTAAATCTCTACTGCTCAGTATTCTTGTCGCAGTATACAAAAGGCAGAAATGTTGGTATTGTTCTTTGCTCAAAACATGATAAAGAATAATTACACTAAAATATAACAAAAACATTCTAAACTGGGTTGCTTTCCAATTTTCCAGAAAATTTAAATCTAACATTTTCCGCTGAAATTCATGAGGTATATCTTTTGCAATCAATTGTAACAAGCTTCTCATTTTAGCAATGTTATTTGTTCCAAGTCTACACGTATTAGGACCGTGCAACCATTTGTCAATCAAAAAATGTGTAACTCCAAGACACAATAAATGCATATGATCCAAAACAACATTTTTTATTGGGTCGAAATGTATTATACGTATCAATGGAGATTCCTTTCCATGAAGATGATGCTCTATTTGATCTTTTTGTCGAAAAGATTCATTTGTACGTTGTATGCAGTCATGTTTTGCAAAAATTCGCTTCTTATTTATTGTTTCTCCTTTCACATAACATCTTTCGCAAGAAAAAAAGCCATTATGTCCTTTAATACATTTAATATAAGCTCTAGCTGGAGTATCACAAACAAATGCGAATAATTTAACACGAAAATGACAATTATGAATAATTATTCCATCAGTAATCAATTCATTTAATTCATTAATCAGCTTTTCCAAGTATTCATTAATAGACATGGGTTTTGAGTGTCCACAGTATATTGCAATTAAAAAAGGATGGGTAACGTATTTACTATCGTGTATCATACCACAAATAGGCCAAAAATTATTGGCAGAATTATTGAAAATTTTTACTCCATCTACAAAAACTTTTATTTAAAAATTTTTATTTCTGTTTCATTATAATTAACCGGTATAATTTGTTTAAAGGTGTCTATAATGGGGTAATAAATAAACTGACCAAAAGTACCTTTTGTACTTTGCATCATTAGTATTTCCTTATCACGTTTGGATGATGGTAACAAAGTTATCATATTTTTTGGCAGTTCTTCATTAACGTTTGTTCTCAAAATGTCTAATAATGAATCGACACATTTTCTGGTTAATGTAGTTCGATATCTAAGGATCCAAGCTGATAATTTCTCTTCGAGGTTTGAAGTTTTCGATATTTTACTTGAAGAAACAGAACTTGAATCTGAAGATGGTTTGTTCGTATTTGAAAGTGTCGAATTTGTAGAAATATTTGAATCTGAATTGTAACTCGTGATATTATCTACTGAAACATTCTCATTATCTCCAAGTACAGTTAAAATTTCATTAAATGTTAATTTTGAAAAAAGTGGTAAATTGTTGGTCTTTGCGACAATATTCTTATTTACATCAGTCCTTTGAAAGGGCGTGATACTTGTAGCTGAAAATTTAAATATAATTCTGCAAATGTTTTAAACAAAAATGGGAAAAATAAATTCGATAATCAGGAGTAATTTTTATTTAAAAATCTATTTATATTCACGTTTTGGCGCTATCTTCAGAAAATTGCAATTTTGTCATAATCTTGTTACAATTTTTTAATTATATTTTACATTTTTAAGTTATTTTATAACTGTCAATAAACTAATAAAAAATTATAATATTTATAATATCCACCAAGTATAACAAAATACATATAAAAATATGTTCAAATATAAGTTGCAAAAGAGTGAAACTATTTTTCTATTAATTAAATTAATTTATAATTATAATAAACGTTAGAAAATAACTTATAAAAATTTAGTATCAATTATAATTCATATAAAGCCATATTGTCAGAATAAACATATCTCTCTATTATTCCAGAATTAACAACCTATATAGTTTGTTAAGTGAAAATAAATTGTAATTAAAAAAATTACTTTATTTTATTTTTCTTTAAAATTTATATTATTATATTAAAAATAAAAGAAAGTTTGATTAAAAATTGTCTGTTTTCAATTAACAAACCATACCGATCGTTAATTCTGACATAATAAATTTCAAATAAAAACAGACGCTAACTACTTCAATGTGTCTCTATCCCTACACCTTGATTTAAATATAAATATGTGTAACATCAAAATTCTTGCAATTTAAATTTTTATAAAAATTAAAAAAAAAAGGTTTAATTTGGCTGTCCCTGTTCGGGCGCCATTTTGTAACATCAAATTCACAATTTCATTATAAAAAGAAAAACGTTTTTTATAATTTTGGGCCATCCTCAGAAATTCGAGAAACTGCTGTCTCATTTGCTTTTCATCACTGGATAGGCAAAACAAAACAAAAAAAAATATCTATTCATCAATAATAAAAAAAAGGAATTGCAAGAAACTAAAAAAAAGAAAGAGGAATTTCGCTCGTTCTTTGTTCTATTATGAGAACAGGCCAGCAGAGCACACGAATCTATTTATGATTTTATTGGTATCTCTCTCTCTCTCTCTGTCGCTCTAACAGGTTAGAGAGAGACAGATTTACCAAATACAAAAGTGGACTTACTTTCTATGTCCTGTCCTTCCTACGTCTAATCCCTATCCTTGAACCTTCCTAGTCTAGTGTCCTTGCACTTTCACACTGTTCAAAAATAATAAAAAAAAAAGGTTTTCACTCGTTATTATTCGTTACTATTATCCTGTCTCATGAAGCTCATAGGAGGAGATAGCGTTTTTTCTTCATCATCCTCGCCTTCTGACTGTTCTCTCCCCCGAGTATCCCGGAACGGGAAATTTCTGGGAGGCGCAGTCTTTTTGTATTGGTGGGAGTACCCACTCACGGGATTCCTCCCCCAACCTCAAAACGGCAAAAAAAATGAAGATTGGGCGCCACTCACGTATCCCCTTCCGGCTAACCTATGCGGTCCCGGATATGGTGTCCTCGCCTCGAAACAGGATATTAGCACGGCCTGAAATGTAGCGTCTGTGCGCGAAACAAAAAGAAAACTTTTTTTTTTTTGTATTACTCGCGGGATACTTCTCTGCGGTTGAAAGTATGACTAACTTGTGTTGCTTCGACCTCGGCTTTTATAGCCAAGGATCAAAACAGAATGTTCTCGAACCAAAACATTTCTGATTGGTCGGAGAAATTTGCATATGCGTGGGAAAACAGCATCTTTTCCCTAAATGCAGCTTCTTTTTAGAAGAAAAGTCCGTTCTTCGGCTCCCGCGCGTCCTCTCACGTGCGCGTTGGCGTTCGCCGCCCTCAATTCAATTGCTTTGCACGTTTATTTTACCGAAATTCATTTGCTCAAGGTCGCAATAGAATTTCTATATCATATGTCATTTCAAACTTATTTGCGACCTTGAAATTCATTATCAACACGCGCGCGAGAAATAAGCGATCTTTCAATTTCACCGCTAAAGCGAAATTGAAAGAAAATTTTCTGATTCTATCGCTTTTAATTCCTTTTTGTGCCCGTGTGGGAGGATGTTTTATAATTTTTATCTAAATAAGGAATTCTCCTTTCCTCAAAAAGTTAATAAAATTCTAAGCTAATTGCAAAAAAGAACGCATAGAAGGAGTTTAAGCATAAAATTTTGTGAAATTTAAAGATTTTATTCCAATTTTGTTTTACGTCATAGCCGTGGGAACTTGTGCCGTTCTGAGAAATGCAAACATATCTACGCGGATTAGAGTATTTTAATTTCGAGCACTGTATCAAAATTAAAATAAAATTTTACCAATTCTAATTTTATTGCGAAATGTTTATTGCATTCTAGCTGGCGTGATCTCTTGTTTTTGCAATGCTCTTGCTTAAACAAAAAAAAGGTTTTTTTACCTTACCAGCCTTAATTACAATTCTATAATCGCAATTCGTATGATTTTACGGATTGAAATTTAATTTTTATTTAGCGCTATTTGTTCGTAAACTCGCGCTATAAAGACCTCTTTAACCTGAAAAAATGAAATAAAGTTTTTTTTTTTTTTTTTTTTTTTATTACCATCTGAGTCCTTGATGACCCGAATTAACATCTGATTCTCTACTTACCAACCGATGTGTTTCTTTTTGCTTACCACCTATTATCGACTATTGAACAAATAAAAGAATTTTCATGCGAGATTCTCATGCAATAGACAAAAACAAATTATTCAGACATGACGTGTGGGCATGCAATTTTGACACGTTACAACACCCCCCTTGAACGACCGAAACCTTTAACAATCAAAGGGAGGTTGTTCAAAAAAATAGTCCTCGGGTAATCCTCCAATCTTTTATTCTTCAGTTCCCGCATAATTCGCTCGCGGAATTGTGGCATGTCGCTTTGCCCGAAAGTGAGTCCCTCCCCTCTAACAACACGTCGTGCAAACTCGCACGTGAACACCCCACAATCCGTATTGTTGCTCTACTGTGGTGTTCCTTCCAGGTTGGACGCTCTCCACGCGTCTCGTCGTTCTTCCCTTTCATTATGCGTCTTCCACTCCTCCGTCATGAATCGCGCTATGGTTGGCGTTACCTCGTCCTTTTCCTCAGTCATGCTATTCAGCCACCGGATTTCCCTTTTCTGTACATTGACAACCACCAAGCTCCAGTGGTTGTGGCGCAGTATTGGCAGTAAGATGATTTGGGCATTGAGGGGCTTTCGCTTCATCGTCCAACGCTCGATGGCTTTGTACCCTCCTTGGGCGTATCTGGGGTAGAGGAAGGAGGACATCGCGATTACGCGGTCGTTGTTGAGTGTTAGCAGATTGAGGTAGGCGTTTATCGCCTCATCATCTAGCCATCTTCCTGGTTTCAGGCGCTGCAGGCTTGCCTCTGCCACGGGAAAATATGCCAGCTTTTCATTGGCCTTGTCAACCCCTATTCGTCTCTCGGCACTCGCCACGCACTTTCGATTTTCTCTCGAGCTTTTCCCCTCCTGGGAAATTTTTTTCTTCCACTCTTCTACTAACAGGCCCACCTTCTTTTTCATCTCTTCCGAGGAGAGTGTCAGGCCTTGCCGTTTTGCTTCTTCTTTCTTCACTTGGCTTGTAAAATAACTTGTGTTCTTTTTTCCCATGTCTGAAAAAGACCTCATTCATTTTGTTAGTGGGGACACTATCAACCCTCAATTTCCCACATGCAACCCCAGACGTCACAACCTTAATTATCATGCGACTTATTATCTACGGACTTTTCTAGATGCAAATCCTCCATTTTGCTTGTTAGCGTGTACATGGTTGTTTCTTCCTTGACGTGCTCGATGAGGGAGCTGTCTCGTAGGGAGAGGTGGGCTAGCATACGCTCCACCTTCCTTCGCTGAAGACGCCGAAAGTAGGAGGCGTTTTTCTTTCCCATTCTTTCTGTAACAAACCTTGGTTATTAAGGCAGGCGGGGAATGTACCGTTTGAGGTCCACGCTGTTGTAGATGCCTCTTTCCGTTGCAGTTTTGGGGTTACACAAGAGGTAGGTGGATATTCCTAACCGCTTTTTGATGACATATGGCCCTTCGTAGAGGCTCATAAACTTGCTAAAAATTTTCTCAGCCTGAGAGGAGAAATTACAGGCTTTGGCTAGTACCAAGCTTCCTTCCGCGAATTCATGGAACTTGTGTTTCGAATCATGTAAACTTTTTCGTTCTTTCGCCTTCTTTGACAACGAGTTTCCCGCCCGTTTCAGAACCAACTCATAGTTCTCCCTTGGGAGGTAGTTCCCATCTATTTTGAACCATTTCGTCCATGCTTTTAAGGGTCTTTTGCCTGTGTGTAGCTCCATTGGAGTTACTTTCGTTGAGCTGTGGGGAATCTCATTTATACAACTCTCGATTATCCCTACCCATTTCACCCAAGAGGAGTGGCCGCCTGTTATCAGAGATCTAAAGAACCGACCTAGCTCACGGTTCACCCTCTCAACTGGGTTAGCTTGTGGGTGGCGAATTGAACATACAGAAAACTTTATATTTTCTGCCCGTAGGCGTTTTTGCCATTCTCGAGACATAAATTGGGTCCCCTGGTCTGATAGGATCCTCGCTGGTTTGCCAAACTGAGGAATATAATCAGAAAATATCTTAGAGATTGTTGCTCGGGCAGTTGCTTTTTTGAGAGGGTACAATCGCACGAATTTGCTGAAAACATCCAGGGTCACCAGGATATATTTGTATCCTAGATGCCCGGTGGGTAAGGGTCCCAAGAAGTCGATTGAGAGTAGTTCGTTCGGCTTGTGTGGGATTATATTCTGCATTTCTACGTGGGATAGTTGGTTGGGAATTTTATTTCTTTGGCATGAATCGCAGCTCGCGACTCTCATTCGTATAAGTTTGGCAAACTTTGGATGATAAAAATCGTCCTTTAGAAGCATGTGACATTTTTCCGCCCCTGGGTGACCGTAGATTTCGTGGCACTCATCTATCAATTTGAACAGCGTGTCTTTGGGGATATATGCTCGGTGGCCCTTTCTGGTTACCCTATATACGACGCCCTCTATTTCTTTAAATAAAGTTTTTCTCCCTTCTATAGATTTCTTTACTATAGGATCCTTTTCTTGCTCTTCGGCTAAGTATTTTAGTTTGTGTGCTAATTCATCGGATATCGCCGCGACTAATTCATGAATGATTATTTTGCCCTTTTCCCTGAATGGCTGCTCCTGAGAGTCCGGAGGGTATCGACTGAGGGTATCGGCCACGATATTGCTTTTTCCCTCACAATGGTTAACGATCATGTCGTAATCCTGGATTGCCAAGATCCACCTCGTCAACCTCGCATTGTGGAGTTTGCAACTTCTCAAAAAGGTTAAAGCCTTATGGTCAGTTTTTAATACAATCTTGGAGCCCATCAAGAAAGTCCTGAACTTCTTCAGAGCCCATACTATCGCTAACAGCTCCTTTTCAGTGGTTGTGTACAATAATTCTGATCCTTTCAAAGTCCTGCTTGCAAAGCATAGGACTTTTTCCAAACCGTCCTCAGACAACTGGGCCAATACGGCCCCTAAGGCTGCATCACTGGCATCGGTTGTGAGAAGGAATTCCTTCCTCGGATCAGGATAATGTAACACTACTTCCTCTACAAATAGAGCCTTGACCCTGTCAAAAGCCTCCTGGTGTATTTGAGTCCATTTAAATTTAACACCTTTCTTTATTAATTCTATTAGCGGAACACTTTCATGTGCGTGTCTATTCGTAAATTTGGAGTAGAAGTTGATTGTTCCAAGGAAACCTCTCATTTGCTTTAAGTTTCTTGGCCTAGGGAATTCCTTTATGGCCTTCACTTTTTCAGGATCTGGCTTCAAGCCCTCCCTCGTGAGAATGTGTCCCAGGAATCGCATTTCTTGTTTCAAAAACTCACATTTTTCGAAGCGGAAAGTTATGTTACTTTCTTTGGCCAGCTCAAATATTTTCTTGAGGTGTCTCATGTGTTCCTCAAAGCTTGATGAGACTATTAGGAGATCATCAACGAACTGAATCAACCCTTCATTCGCTTCCCTCAGTGCATGGTCCAAGGCTCTCACAAGAGATGCAGTGCTGGTTTTCAAACCAAAAGGCACGACCGTGAACTCATAACATTTACCTTGGTGGAGAAAAGCGGTGTATTTTCGAGAGTCTGGATGTAGCGCCACCTGCCAAAAACTACTAACCATGTCCAAGCTTGACATATACTTAACCTCATTACATTTCTGGAAAAGCACCTCCATTGGCTCCATCGTTTCGAAATCTTCTACCAATATACTGTTTAACTTTCGCGCATCCAGACATAACCTGACTTCTCCGCTCTTCTTTATCACCGGTACTAGAGGGTTTATATAGGGACTATTTGATCGCTGAATGATGCCTAGGCTGAGCATCCTATCTATTTCCTTCTGAACCGCTTCTCGATGGTTCAAGGGAATCGGGTACGTCCGCGAGATGAAGGTCGTTTCCTCTTTCACCTCAAGTTTGTGTAGGTACCCTTTGATTTTCCCAGGAACCTCGCTGAATATCTCTTTGTAGTTTTCTATTAAGTCTAACAACATTTGTTCTTCTTTTTTATCCATCTTTTCAATGCCTTGTATTTTTTCTCTTATTTGCTGTGTCATTGTTATATGGTTTTTGTTCTCAATTCTATTTATTGTCCTTAAGACGGGCTCATGCTTAATTTCGATGTTTGCCCTTTGCCTTTTGCAATAGAGCGTTGTGCTATCTTTGTTCAGATCTATTGTTCCTTTTAATTCACGCAGCAAATCAATGCCGATTATGCACTCGTAGTCCAGGTTTGGTACTATAATTACGGCTTGCTCGTGGTGAAAATCTTCCAAATTCATTACGCAAAATATTTGTTTCTTAACCTTCACAGTTCTGCCCCCCGTCGCGCCCGAAATTGTCATCCCAACTATGGGAAGGGTAGGACATTCTTTTAATCTCTCCATATTGTCACTATAAAATTTTTCAGAGATGCAGGTTATCTCACTGCCTGTATCTACTAACGCCGTGGTAAGCACGCCCTCTATTTTTACATTTATTGTGGGGCTTTTGTGCTCCCCTTCACTAGAGTTTTTTATTGAACTTAGGGTCACTTCGTCCTTTCTCGTTTCGACTTTCTGATCTCCTGTGCTGGTGACTTTCCGCTCGTTTCGTTTGTCTTCCAGCACAGGAACTCTCAGTTTCCCTTGAAGGGGTTGTTTTGGCTCGTTTCTCCCCTTGAAGGGGTTGTTTTGGCTCGTTTCTCCCCTTTCCGTGTTCACTTCTTGTCTTACACTATTTATCCTCTGGTTCTGGGGTTGTGCGTAGGGGCTGGCACGATTGCCATTGCTGGCTCCATTATAGCCATTTCTAGGGTTGTTCTCCGCTCGCGATGCGGTGTTCCCTAGGTTGTTGCGCTGCTGGTTTTGTGGTTCGCTGTTTCGGTGCTGGTCGTTTCTCGGTCCTCTGAAGGGTTCCCGAGGAGCGTTGTTGTTATGCTGCTGTGAATTTATCCTACCTAGGGAGTCGAACGAGGCTAGTAAATCTATGAAATCGTCGATATTGGATACTCCACGTACTACCGCCGCCATTTGCATTTCCTTCGAGAAGTGCTTTGATAGGAATCGAATTATTTCCCTATCAGAGTACGGGGGCGTTAAGTCCCTAGCCTCGTTGTACCTTTTAATGGCGTACTCAACCCGAGTCATCCGGTTATTTTCCCTGTAAAATCCGAATTCCAAATCGCTTTTGATTTTGTATTGGATCTCCTCGCTCCAATACTTTCTGAAAAATAAATTTTTAAACCCTTCTAAGTCCGTCACTCGACCCTCTACCATGCGCCACCAATCGTTCGCACTGTTGCGCAGGCAGCTGCTCAGAATATATGGCAACTGGTGGTTGGCTGGACGCGCGGCTCGCCAAAACTGTTCCAGTTCCTTCATGAATCTGACCGGATTTCTGTACCCATCAAAGAGCGGCGGCTCACACTTATTTGGCATTTGGTTCGCCCCTTGTGCGACCATCCCCTGTCCTTCAAGCCTCCGTGTCACTAGCTCCTGCTCCTCTATTCTCTTGCAGAGGTATTCTTGCTGCCTCTCATTCTTGTCCTCGATCGTCTTTATTCGATCACGTAGACTGGTAGTTTGTTGGCGTATTGCATTTGAGGTCTCAATCTGATTTTCCAATAATCTTGATTCAAACTTTGCTTCGACCTCTCCTAATTCCTCTCGCACCTCTTCTATTTTATTATCGGTGGCTCCTCGTTGCTCCACCGCCTCTCTCAGCAATCGTTCTATTGCCTCCAATCGAGACATTATTTCCAAAGATTTGGTTTCTGATGTTTCACTCTCTACTTTGCTTCTCAAGGATCCACTTGGCTTCTCTTCACGAGCGGGGCGACCTCTGCTTCTGGTTGAGGTACCAGATTTCTGAGATGGGGGCTTTAGTTTCTCCTTTGCTTCTTTTACCTCATCCGCTGATATTGATAGGCGGGGGTATACCTGTTCGGTTTCTATTCTCGGCGTGGGGGGAGGAACGGGGATTTCCCCTTCACCCTCCTTTTTCTCTTTGCTATTTGCTCTTGCTCGCGGCATTCTTGCGTTTCAAATATTTTTTTTTTTTTTTTTTTTTTTTAATATTCACAGTAAGCAAACAATTACATTTTAAAGTTTTTCATCCCATATTTTTTTTTTTAAAGTGCCTTAAACAAAAAATTTCGCCCAAAAATGAGGTGTTTTTTGTAACTCTTTCTTTCTTTTTTACAAATCCCCCCACCCCCAAAAAAAAATGCCACCTCTATACCCTGTTTCGTGTATTAAA
>JABFPL010000026.1:0-10614 GCA_022817405.1 Heptascelio sp. ZL-2020 | reverse complement strand
TGTAAGGTACAAATTATATTTGTCGGTGCGGATCAGATGGTTATATAGTGTACATGGGGGGGGGAGGCGGGGGGTGGGGTGGTGACTGATATTAAAAAGATGGTCGAAAAGGAAATGTAAAGGGGTAAATTTAATTTTTAAATTTTTTTTGTGTATTTTTAGGGGACAAAAAAAAAATAAAATAAAAAAAAAAAAAAAAAAAAAAAAAAAAAAAAAAAAAAAAAAAAAAAAAAAAAAAAAAAAAAATTTTTCTGGAACTCGATTTTCCTCGAGAGGGATAAGAATTGAGAAGTATTGATATAATGAGTTTCGAGAAAGTGAAAGTTATAATTTGTGAAAAGAAAATTTTTATGAGAGAGAGAGAGAGAATATCAATTGTAGCTGGTTGATGGGTAACCCCATGGTCACCTTCATTATGGAAAAATAATTGTTATTAAATTTATATTAGATATACAGAGAAGTTTTTTTTAGCATTTATACGTTGTTGGATATTAACAAGCTGCTAATGTTGAATTACTAAAGTAATCCGAAAGGTGACCTAATTGGATGAATAAATTATTATATGAAATATAAATCAATGACTGGTGTGCTCATCGCGAATGTTTTCGTTATATTTTATTCTACTTTTAGTCGATTTGGTAATTGGGAAAAGTGAAGTACAGTGAAAAGGATTTTGTTAAAATGGCGAGTGCTCTGGGTCAAATACCTAACGGTTTAAATACTGGAGAGGAGGTTGCACAGTGGGTGGAATCGTTGTCGCCGTTAGGGTTGTTGACGGTTCTTAAAGCCAATAATTTGAACCCAGAAGGATCGTTTGAGGATCTCCGAAATCGGCTGAAGCGATTCGTAAATCACCGACGTCTGGGTGATACAGTGGAAATGGCTCTTGAGGATGTTCTTCAAAAGAACACGGAGTTGGATCATTTGCTGGATGAAATTCTGGCCACCAATGCGGAACAAGAGAACCAAGAAACCGCTGATACTGATCGCCGGGCCGAAGCTGGGCCAAAATTTGCCGAAACTAATTATCGCTCTACTAATTCGATAGATGAATGGCGTTTTAGTCGAGAGTTGGAGACGAGTAGAGCCAGGTTAGTAGAGACACGTGTTAATTCATATCCTTCTGGTATAGAAGGTGAACGAAGTACACCTTTCTCTAGCACGAGATTGCCCGAAGAAGACATGCATAGGACAACTCCATTTGGTAGAGCGAAACCTAGAGAATTCCAGGTTCGGAATGAGAATAGACGTAGTGTTAGTTTTGGAATGAACCAAACACACAATTACTCCATTGATGATGAACAGCAGAATAGAACCAGTACCCCACATGAGAGGCCAACTGGAGGATGCAGGCTCGCTGGTAATAGTCAGTATTTAAGTTTGCCTCAGACTTCTCAAATGTTATATGACAGCCTGGTAGAAATATGCCGACCCGATGTTCGAAATATGATACGAACTTGGCAAATTAAATTTGACGGAGGGTCGGAATCGAGTGCAGAAGAATTTATACGAGACATAGAAGACCACTGTAGGGGCACGAATGTAACCGAGAGTGATTTGTTGAATGCTCTGCCGGACCTATTGACTGGTATGGCCAGCAGATGGTATCATCTGGAAAGAAATTCCTGGCACAATTGGTCGGATTTTGTCCAAGACTTCAGATTGAGATATAGCCAGGAAGATTTCCAGGAAACTGTACGGAGAGAACTAGATTTCCGAACTCAAGGAACACAAGAGCCGATTAGAGATTTCCTGGTCAATTATCGGCAATTATTATCATATCTGAAACCAGCACTTTCTTTGGTAAGACAGCTGGATCGGGCTTATAGAAATATAAGACCCGATTATCGTCGTTATATCAGAAGAGATGACTTTGCCTCTTTCAGGGAGCTAGAACTGCGAGGTCGTGAATTTGAGAAGGAAGAGCGTTGCAGACGATTATATCGTCCACCTCCACCTGCCAGACATGCGGGAATTCCTGAATTGGCTTATCGTCCAGAACGATATAGTCATATGGAATTGAGCGAAAGTGAATTCTCGGCTAATCCTGACAGGAATAAGGGGAATGAAAAGGGAAACCGATCGGTAGATAGATCGAAATTTATTCCAAATATGGAGAAGTTGAGAACAAACGGTGAACCGAGAAGTTCTCAATATAGGGAATTAACTGGTCAGGGAGGTCAAAATAGGTTTGAGGAGGTCACCTGTTATAATTGTGGCGAGAAAGGCCACATATCTCCGCGCTGCCCAAACCCAAGAAGGCGAAATAACCAAACATCACAACCGGTGAAAATTATAGATTTAAAATCTAATAAAGGAGAGCGTCGCCTGAAAGAAGGTCCTTTGACATTAGACCCATGCAAGGGACAAACGGAATTAAATAGACTTGTAACACAGAAAGAGTCAAGCGATCAGGATGCGAGACCATTTTTGGAGTTGAATATTAACGGGAAACGAATGAAAGCCTTGTTGGACACAGGTTCAGTACAATCCTATATTGGATCATTGGGGATAGAGAAATTGTGGGCTGATGGTCTGCCTGAATTACTATCTGGTTCATCGAGGGTGATATTAGCCAATGGTCAGATGGAAAAGACACTGGGTAGAGTAGTGTTACCAGTCTACTGGAAAGATTTTGAAATAGATCTAAAATTTAATGTAGCGCCGAGGTTGCAATATGAATCAATTTTGGGAATAGATTCTTTGAGACTGATGAGTCTTGATCTGAGATTGGGAGATGAGAACATTATAATGTCTCTTCGACAACCGATAATGGCTATCTCTGATACCGAGGAAAATCTTGATAAACCAGGGTTAGTTGAAGCCACCAAAGATCAGAAAGATCAAATTGCGAGTTTATTGGAAGAGTGGATTTGCCCAGAACAGGGGGAAGAGTTGAGGGGAACTCCTCTGATTGAGCATGTCATTGATGTACAAGGACATTCACCAATAAAACAGAAAGTAAGACCAGTCTCACCTATGGTTTTGACAGCGATCCAAGAAGAAGTGAGGAAAATGTTAAAGAAAGGAGTGATAGAGCCTTCCAGAAGTGAATGGTCCACTCCTATAGTCATGGTGAAAAAACCAGATGGAAAATATAGATTCTGTTTGGATTATCGTAGACTGAATGAGATAGCAAGGAAAGATGCCTATCCACTACCCAACATGACGATTATTTTAGACGCGCTCAGAGCTGCCAGATACATTTCTACAATAGATTTGAGTCAAGCGTATCACCAGATACCAATGGCAGAAAACAGTAAGGAATATACAGCATTTACGGTACCACAAATGGGTTTATATCAGTTCAAAAGAATGCCTTATGGTCTTTCAGGAGCCCCAGCTACCTTTCAACGACTGCAGGATCGACTGATAGGACCAGAAATGGCTCCACATGTCTTTGCATACCTAGACGACATCATTGTAGCTACGCCAACGTTTGCGGGGCATAAGTTTTGGCTTGGACAGGTGTTGGCAAAAATTAAAGAAGCAAACTTGACAATAAATGGAGAAAAGTGTCATTTCTGCGTTCCTGAAGTTAAATATCTGGGATATAGAGTCAATGAAAACGGACTTAAAACAGATACTGAGAAGGTAGCCCCGATACTAAAATTTCCGACTCCAATAAATATCCACCAGTTGAGACGATTTCTTGGTATGGCCTCCTGGTATAGGAGGTTTATCAAGAATTTTGCTAGTCTAGCAGCACCGTTGACTCTGCTGCTTGAAAAGAATAATAGATGGAATTGGGGAGAGAGGCAAGAAAAGGCTTTCCAAATAATTAAAAAGGAATTGAGTGAGACGCCTACTTTGACACGTCCAGATTTTTCGTTGCCATTCTGCGTGCAGACAGACGCTTGTAACTCGGGATTGGGAGCGGTACTCACTCAAACGATAAAGGAACAAGAAAAGGTAGTCGCATTTGCTAGTAGAACTCTGAATAAAGCAGAGAGAAATTATAGTAGTACAGAAAAAGAATGCTTGGCCGTGGTCTGGGCCATCAAAAAGTTCAGATGTTATCTGGAAGGCTATCACTTTACAGTGATAACAGATCATAGTAGTTTGAAATGGCTCAACAGGATAACTGATGCAACTGGAAGATTGGCTAGGTGGTCTTTGTTGCTGCAGGAGTTTGATTTCAAGGTGGAGTATCGAAAAGGAGAACTCAACCGAGTTCCCGATGCACTCTCCAGAATGTTTGAGAATTCTGAGGGAATAGTAGCCGCTATTGATGGGGGAGAAGATGAATGGTATCAACAACGCATAAAAGAAGTAGAAATAAATCCAAAAATTCTGCCTAATTGGAAATTGGAAGATGGAAAACTGTATTACCATCGACCAGATCCATTACTGGATCAAATTTTGGAAGATTTAGATGCATGGAAATTGGTCCTGCCGGAATCGCAACGCCAATTGGCAGTTGCCAGCGTACACGATCTGCCTTGTTCGGGTCACATGGGAGTTGAAAAGACGTACGCACGCTTGGCCAGAGAATATTACTGGCCAGGATGTTATAAAGATGTGGTAGATTATGTAAAAGCATGTAAAACCTGCCAAACTTCAAAGCCTTTGACGACAGGTAAACAAGGTTTGATGGGTACTCACATTCTGGAGCAACCTTGGGATTGTGTGACTACTGATGTTATGGGTCCATTTCCGCCAAGTAAAGAAGGAAAAAAATATGTGTTGGTATTCCAAGATTACTTCACCAAATGGATAGAAGTGATAGCTTTGCGTAAGGCCAACTCAGAATCAATTATTAAAGCCTTCGAGGAGAGAATTATATTCAGATGGGGAAAACCTAGAACTCTTTGGTCGGACAACGGAACGGAATTTGTCAATAAAGCTATGAAGAAACTCTGTGATGATTATGGAATATACCATACTACCACGCCACCTTATCATCCACAGGCAAATCCCACGGAAAGAGTTAATAGGACTCTGAAAACGTTGATGGTGAGTTATGTTGAGGGAGATCATAGGTCATGGGATAGACACTTGGCAGAGTTTCAATATGCGATGAATTCTGCCAAGCAATCGTCTACCAAGATGGCTCCGGCTTTCCTAAATTTAGGTCGAGAACTGGGACCAATTACAAGAGAAGAAAAGAGAAAAGCTAGTCCTGTGGAAGAGTGGCCGGATGCGAAAGGACAGGTTGAGTGGAATCAACGCATGAAGAGGTTATCTGCAATTCGAGATTTGGTGGTAAAGAATCTCGCAGAAGCACATGAAGTTCAAAAGAAGCATTATAATAAAGGTAAGAAGTCAGTGAGTTTTAAAGTGGGAGATTTAGTGCTTCGAAAGACGCGAATATTATCCTCTGCGCCAGATTTTATAGCCGCGAAATTAGCCCCAAGATACGAGGGTCCTTTCCGCGTAACCAAAAGGGTGTCCGGTTTGATTTACGAATTGAGCACACCAGAGGGTAAAGATGCGGGTAGAACTCATGTGTCCGTCCTGAAGAAATTTAATGAAACGAATATGCTGAAGTCCAATTCGAGATTGCAGGTTGAAAATGGAGGCAGCCAGAAAGGAAGAAATCCTGTCGCTGTTAGGGAGACTTGTGAAGTTGGTGGAGGAAACTCCGACATTATCAACCCAAGTCTTGGCGGCAGTGGAGGACCTGCCCGATATTGTTTGCGACACCGTGATGCCGCCTGATAATTTAGATATGGAGGAGGGGGAACGATGGGGGAACGATGCAGAGGGAGGTTCTTGTCTCTTAGAGTTGGAAGTAAGCCCGGAAGAGGAGATGGAGTTGCTGGGTTCAACAACATCAAAATTAGAGATTCAGGAGGTGCCTCGCTTCGTGGAGGCCCTGAGGGCACGTGATCCGATGCCGGTGATGGGGCCTGGCCGTGATTCTTGGGAGGATGGAGAGGAGTTCCAGCACCCTGGGAGTTCTCAGCCTCACCCGATGGTACCGATACCACCGAGGGACACATGCGGGACACGTGTCCGAAGAGAGAAGGATCAAATGATCGCCAAACACCAGACACAACAAGTGATGGGAGGAGTAACACCACCTACTCCTCCGTCGCAGCCTCAAACTCCTCCACCACCGATCATTGGTGAAGTAGATGTGACTACACTACCTGGTCCCATTAGGAGAAATCGCCGAAGACCTCATGGTGGTAATCGTCGACAACGATGCAGCCATTGTTTCCGATGGGGCCACTGGCGGGATGACTGTCCTTGGGGGGATGAGCGAGAGATACCGTGTCGTGTATGCCCGGGGCGTCACCACCACGCTTTATTGGTCTGCCCAGAATACCCTCTAGCATTGTGGCAACCAACCCACACCAGAATCCCAGATCATTGAAGCCTTTTTCATATTCCTTGAGCAGAACTGGTGTTCCGCCTTTAATAAAAAAATTTTTCTTTTGGAATTTAGTTTAATTTAAGAATGAGGTTGATTTTTTTTAGATTTAGTACTAAATCACTCAGATTTTTTTTTGTTTATTAAGTTCGATGGGGCTAAGACCCGTGAGTAGTTTTTTTCCGTCGCCTTATGTTTGGGCGAATAAGCCAATACGTTTTGTTCAAATTTATTATTGAAGTTATTCTTGGTAGGTGCAGGGCCTCCTTGTTTTGCCACCTTCAAGAATAAAATTATATTTTTTTTTAACTAGCCCTGTTATATAAAACAAGCCTGGTTTCGTCTGAGTGGGGGGTGTTGTAACGATGTGAAATACATCGCTACTTTTAAATTGAAAATGGCATAATATTTACGTTGCTTTAAACGCCGCATTATCGATACGTGCAATGGATAGCGATAGCGGCGATGCCGCGACCAATGTCGAACGACAATGAGTGCGAGAGAGAAACATGATAGAGATGAGATAATGCGCAAAGAATCCTGAAAATACAAAATTCGCGCAATCCCTGAAAATTAAAATTGGTAGAAAACGGTGAGAGTTTCTGAGAAAAGAAATTTTCTGTTCGAGCAGTTGATAACGGACATTCTTCGAAAAAGGGTGCGTGACAATCTTTGTTATGGTTTGGTGAAGTGCACATGGAGAAATGAGTGGCTAAATTGAACGTGAATGGGACCATGAGGCCCCATCAACTGGAACCCCATGGAGGGCAGAGAGTACAGTCAAACCACATGGAGGCGCTATAAAATGATAAGTTGTAAAATGAAATCTCATTCTTTTCTCTCTCTCCTCATTCATTCTTGTTGCGCGTTATATTAAATTGATGTTTTGTTTAATGATAACATGACTCAACTCATCAAGACCAGGTTTGAGCATAAATAGCAGGAGTTTATAGGTAATAATAAAATTTCATGAAATTTAATACTGAATAACAAATTGCTCACTATGAATAGTTTGAGCTTTCAATAATCAAAAATAATAAATTTAGGCGGTGCCGAAGCGTTGCCGAAACTAACCAACTCAAATAATTAGTGGTAATTGTTTAACATGAAAAGTCACCGAAGGATAAGTTATTAAAGTAATGTCACGAAATTTAGTATTAAAGTTAGTGAAACAAATTTATTTTGAGTTTGTGAGAAGTTGTCTGATCAATTATATGAGAATAATTAAAAATTTAAAAGTAATTTAGTCTACAAGTGACATTTTAACAAGTATTTTATACAATTATCTATTTGAATGTTACAAGTCATCGAATTAATAGAATATATATGTTCATTAGAGTAATTTGAATTAATAAAAGAATATAATTGGATAAAGCATATTGGAAATAAAATTTGATATTAGAAATTGTCGACAGTTGATTAAATGCGTAACTTTGGCTGTATTTACATTCAGAAGAGAAATACTGGGATTTATATAATGTGAATTAAAATGCTTTATCTTATTTGGTGAATTATTATGTGATACAATCTATTTCTACTTATGTTAGTTTGAAACGGGAGCGGATGTAGAAATTGTTGATAAAAATTTAAATTAACATTGTCTTGATATCCTGATTTTGGAAATTATTGAAAGTCCTTTCATAATAATTTAGAAAAAGTTGATAAAGGAAACTTTGTTTTAGTATTTATTTTAGAAAATATGTCTAATTAATTAATGTCTTTTAAATCTAAATTTTGGTGTGAAAGGTTGGGGAATTGAAATGAAATTGTGAAAATTATAATAGATAGTAAAACTAGAAAAGAGTGCGTAGAGGTGGGAATAAATAGTAAAATAACAAATTAATGCATTTAGATTTTGGATTGAAAATAAATTGAGTATTAATTAAATTAAAATTTTGGAAGGGAATTGGCTTAGGTCGAATAAACGACTATAATTTGAATAGTAAATAAAGATTAAGACGAATAGAAAAGGTAAGGAAAATTTAGATAGTGAAAATAAAAGAGTGATAAACGGAGTTAATTAATTGATTGCGAATTATTTTGATCGCGTTAGAGGACAGTGTCCAATTTATTAGTAAAGACCCTGAAAGAGGGTTCTCGTTTTGCACGAGAAAACTTATTTTGTCCGCGTCGCCGATCGTGTCCATAAGATTAAATTCGGGGACCACGGCATGGTCGGTTGGATTACGTGAGTTACAGTATATAAATATGAAATAAAAAATATGAAAAATATAAACATTTATAATAATACGTTGTACATCTAGGTCGGATAGAGGCTAACCCATGGACTTATTCAAACCGTATAGAATGGTAGGTCTGCTTCTATCCAGCCTGGTTGTACATTACATTCAATATCCCTTTATAGAATTAAATGTTATACTGTAGAATTTAAGATTTACGTACACTGAGAGAAAAATATGTGTACATTTTACAAAAAAAAATTTGTACCACGGGGATATACTTTTTAATATAGAATAATTACAAAACTTATGATAGTTTTACAAAAATCTTCGTAATTTATCAAAAAAGCTTGTTAATTATTCTATATTAAAAATTATATCCCCGATGGTACAAAAATATTTTGTAAAATATACACATATTTTTCTCTCAGTGTACAATACATACGTACAAAATTTTTCTAAGAATTACTATACTTTTTATACAACTGTAAATTTTATAATCGCATTACAAAATTTTTATCTCAATTTTTTATATTTCCTTCATATTACTTTCATCGTTATAATTTTGGAAATATTAAATTTTTTATGTAATCGTTTTATTGCATTACCTAAATAGCTAACAATATTCATATGTGTTATTTTGTAATCTCATTTTTATAATGAACATGAAATGCTAATATCAATTTTTTATTTGGACATATATGTTTCCAAATCTACAATTTAAAATTGAATTCTTTTTAAAATGTAAATATATTAGTTATTAATATAATAAAACTTTTTTGTGGGATCATTTTCTTTTTATATAATAGTAATTTGAATTAATTATTCTAAATTTGTTTCTGAATTTTTAAATAATATTACTGCTACATAATTCTAAATATTGGTATAATATGATATAATGGTATCCTAGAAATATTATATATCGATGAAGATGTCATGACAATATTTCATTCATATCTTAAATGACTTTCATGATATCTTATAGAAAATATTTATTTTCCTCGTAAAAGATATATTTACAAAGATATTAGTAGAAAATCTGTATGGTATATGAGTATTGTGATATCAGGATATCCCCTAATAGCGCATAATATTTACTAAATATTTTCTAAATATTACTCAAAATATTTAAAAATATTTAATGTCCAAGTCAAAAAATATTTTCTATACATTGTATAAATATTTTGTAATCATTTTCTGTATATTCTTATTTTTTAAAAAAATATAAATTATAAATGCAGTTTAAAATTTGTAATTTTTTTGCAAATTATTCCTAAAATGAAACAATATAGTCGAAATTAATTTATTGATTATAAATATTCAGTAAATATTTTGTAAAGACATTATAAATATTTATACATATTTATACAATATATAGAAAATATGTAGTACATATTATTTTATTTGGACATTATTTATTTTATATACACACTATAAATAATTAATAAATATTTAAAAATATTTTGTAAATATTTTATAAAATGTTTAGTAAATATTTAGTAAATATTATGCGCTATTAGGGTCGTGATATCTTAAAAATATATTATGTTACTACAGTAAATAATACTACTCAATTTATTGAACACAATAAAATGTCTATTATTATTATTTTATTGTTCAATATTACACATGTAAGAATTATTTATTTTTTTCCAGAATAAAAAATAATTTCTTTGTTATATATATAGAAAAATATTTTTGTTTAATTTGTTTTGTTTTCCACCACCGTATATTTGAAATATGTTTTACATTTCCATGTTTCTTAAACGAGCCAGCTACAACGACACATACACCTCTAGCGGAAATTTGTCGCTTACGTGAAACTATAAAACTCGAAGTTGGATAGGCCTGGTCTCGAGCTTGTTTCGTGCTCGTCTCGGTCACGTCTCTGTTTCCTTTTTGTTACATTTTCAAATTACGACATAAAATAATATCGAATTATGGATAAAATAATTACAGTTATGTTACTTTATTAAGCGGTTGTGCCACGGATGAAAATTTAATCGAAAAATAGCAAAGACGAGATTTAGATAACCGAGACGAGACCGAGACGAGCACGAAACGAGCACGAGACGAGACACACTTACTGAATTCCAACCCAGGGGGGTGACACGA
>JABFPL010000025.1:0-10633 GCA_022817405.1 Heptascelio sp. ZL-2020 | reverse complement strand
GCACGTAAATATTTTTATTCCAAAATGGTTATCAGTAAGTAACTTTTTTACTATTATTAAATATAATTATCCTAATAAAATAATTTTGCGCTAGGAAATTGACAGCTGTTTTTGCCCTCGTTATTCGACACGAGTTGTTCGATAGCGAAGGGTTCAAAACATATATTATTTTTTTGTCAAGTCCCGGCAACCCAATCGCCCCCCAACCTTATCACGAAAATGGCGAAATGGATAATGAGTGTAAAACAACCGTACAAAACGTGGGAAGACGAGAATTTAGGACTGTGCGCTGAAAGGACGATTTCTATCGCGTGTTATGATATCTCGCTTATCAGCGTCCAGATGATACGCGGATTAGAATGCGAATCGTACGAACCGCCCGACCCGGAGCTCAATTAAGCACGCGCTGACCACACTCGCGTAGACGATCTCTGTTCGCGCACTGACGCTAATCACTAACCGTTATCGCGAAATAGGATTCCCAGGGCTAAAGATAGCGAAGGAGAATTAGAAAATTACTGAAATGACTATCAGGTTCGCGAGTATACTCTGTTCAGCGTCGAGAGCTGAATTAGAGGGAAACGCGTGGTTCCACACGTTGTGTTTCTAAGAATGGATAAGGTTACTTCGGAGATCCCCGAAATAGCCCTAAGGATGGGACCAAAAGGTACGGGAGGTTAAATTATACTTACTACCTTAGTTGAGGAAATGAAAGACGTAAAACTCGATGTTCCCTTTCAGGTTTTATTTGGCGAACAATAAATTTACAAAGAACCAACTTGAGTTGAATGATGATAAAATTGTAAGTTGATTCTGTAATCCGTGACGCGACGCAGTTTTGTTCGGAATGAGTAATTCTAGTTACACGCAAAACGCAAGGGCCTTTTGGCGTGTTAGGATAAGTTCGAATTCCAACGTTGTCGCAAAGGAAGTGCACGGGCACCTTCTGCTGCCAGAGTGACCTGTTCACTCGGACCGTTAATTAAAGACTGAACCTTCGTAAAATGTCGCAATACTTTTTAAAAATACAAAAAAAACTGAACAATGCGTCGGTGATGCGCGGCGTGCTGCGGGGTAGCTCTCGCTCAAAACATAGAAAAAGTGAAACAAATTATCGGAGACAAAAAAAACTGTTGTCGTTAAATTTAATATAAAACAATAATCGCTTTTTCGATTAACAAAAACGCAAGATAATATTTCGAATAATAAACACAATTTTTCTTTTTATCAAAGTAAAATAAAACAGCCTCAACCAAGACATAAAAACACCTCCATAAAAAAGCCGAGATATCGAACATTCTCCCCCCCGCTGACCTCTTATGGGAGGTCAGGGTCTTTGTTGCGTCGTAACGTGGCTCTACGCAAATTGCCACGTCGGGAAAACTGGAGTTTGATCAAGCCAATGGGACAATAGTGCTTCCACTGACGATACTTCTGCACCGCTCGCAGCGGCACCGATATGGCCTCCCCGTAAGCCCTGACCACTGTGAATAGGTCCTCTAACTGCATCATCGTCGCTTCTTTTCTCTTGGAAGGGGCGGTTGGAATCTCCTGTTGTCCTTGTATCATGGGAGGCGGAGGATTGGTCCTTATCTGCATCTCAATGAAGGCCTCGAGGTCGTCATCGGGGTGCAGATCCATGTAATGTTGGTCAGTCATTGGAAGAGAGATGACAATACCTGAAACCACATTGATAGTGAGTACGTTTTGGTTATTTAGCTTAGTCGGTTTAGCCCTTGGAATCCGCGACCGGAAGAAGACACAGTTTGTGCACAGGGCGTTTCAAATCCGTACCGGACGTCCTAACTCGAGCCACTCGGCAGTGCCCATCGTCGCCAGGGAACAACTCCACGATCCTCCCCATCGGCCACGAGCACGGCGGGGCATTCGGACATTGGAGCAAGACTATGTCGTCTATTTGCACGTCGGGCAGGGCTCTCGTCCACTTACTTCGCGCATTTAGTGTATGGAGGTAGTCATGACGCCACCTTTTCCAAACTGTATTATGGGCAACGCGCCACATCTTCCACCTTGTCCTCAAATCGCCTTCCCAGTCCGAATGAGCCGGGGGTGGGGCATTCAAAGCCGAGCCCACCAGAAAGTGTCCAGGGGTTAGAACTTCTAGATCGTCTGGGTCGTCATGGAGCTTCACCAAAGGGCGAGAATTCAGACACGCTTCGATTTTAGAGACTAGGGTGTGCATCTCCTCATAGGTAGGAGTTAGCTTTCCGAGCGCTCTCCGTAGGTGGTGTTTCATTGATTTTACTCCGGCTTCCCAAAGTCCGCCAAAATGTGGGGCAGCAGGGGGTATGAATCGCCAGCGTATACCCAGGGTGGCGCAATAATTCTGATGATTAGAACTCGAGATTGTTTCATTGATGGCACGACGTAGCATTGTGTCAGCTCCATGAAACGTCGTACCGTGGTCTGAGAAGACACATGCGGGCACACCACGGCGGGACGTGAAACGCTCGAACGCGGCTAAGAAGGTAACGGAATCATACCCGGTTACCACCTCTATATGTATGGCTTTGGTAGCCAGGCAGATAAAAATCACTATCCACCCCTTCTGGCTACGATGGCCCCGACCCCTTGATGTACGCAGCTGATATGGGCCCGCATAATCTATGCCTACAGTCTCGAAGGGGCGAGAGGGGGTACAGCGTTCTGTTGGGAGTTCACCCATAATCTGGGAGGCGAGGTGACCTCGATGCCTCGCGCAAGTAACACATCTCCTGATTACATCCCTCACATAATTTCGAGCTCGGAGTATCCAATAGGACTCACGTAGTGACCTCAACGTGAGTTGGAGGCCTCCGTGCAACGTTGCCAGGTGGAAATGACGGATCAGTCTGATGACGACGTCACCTGAAGCTAAAACAATAGGGTGTTTGATATCTGGAGGTAGATCGGATCTTCCCAATCGGCCACCCACGCGGATAAGACCTTCGGGGTCCAAAAAGGGGGCGAGAGCCAACAGTCTTGATCGGCTTGGTAATGGTTTACCTTTTCTCAGACTGCTGAGTTCATTCGAAAACTCCGCTTCTTGCAACGTTCGCAGTATCAAAACCTTCGCCCTGACCAGATCCGAGTCAGTCAAAGAAAGACCGGGTTGGTCCGAGTATAATCGCCTGGTGTGGCGCACAAATCTCAGAGCATAAGCTATCACACGCAACAGCTTGGGCCAAGAAGAGAATTTGGTGAAGAACTGCAGACGGGCGTCTGCGGAAGCATTAAGTGCTTGAATAGGGCGCATCTCCTCGCGGGTCTCAAAGTGGTCGACCGGCCGCCGAGGTTCGGAAGGTTCCGTCCGAAGCCACGCCGGACCCTGCCACCAAATTGATTCCGGAGGCAGTCCCAGAGGGGTGACACCTCGAGAATTTAAATCCGCCGGATTTTCCCGGCCACTCACGTGTACCCAGGTTGCCCGGTGGAGCTCGGTTTGGATCTGGGAGACCCGGTTCCCCACGAACGTAGTCCACCGAGCAGGAGGCTTCGCTAACCAGGCTAGCACAATTCTCGAGTCTGTATAGCACTGTATGAGGTCGACGCGAATCGAGAGGCTTGTGAGGGCATACAAGATCAGGTCCTTGAGGAGGACCGCACCGCTCAGCTCAAGTCTCGGTATACTTAGCTGTTTCAACGGGGCTACCTTCGTTTTGGCAACAACGAATGAAACAGTAGCATGGTTATCGCAATCAATGGAGCGCAAGTAGATCACCGCGGAGAATGCTTCTCTGGATGCGTCGCAAAAACCAAGCAAGCTGACATGCTTGGTGTAATTAGCTATCCCGGTCCATCTTGGAATGGAGGGGGGTGAAAAGGATGTGAAGTCGGAGGCCAATTTCTGCCACTTGTGCAAAACGGAATCCGGTAGGGCTTCGTCCCAACTACACGATGTGAGCCATAATGTTTGCAAGAGGCACTTGGCACGGATTGTTAGCGGTGACAGAAAACCTAAGGGGTCGTAAATTTTAGCGACACTTGAAAGAAGTTCTCGTTTCGTTCTAGCGTCTTTATTGAGCGAAATAGGGCTGGGGGTCAGAACATCGGGTTCAGGACTCCAGTTCAATCCCAATACCTTGATAGACCGGGAGTCGTTCCCGGACAAGGTCTCCAGTTGGTCGCGCGCCTCCCGGGTATCAAGAATGGATGGTTCGTTGGTAATCCACCTGTGTAACTTGAACCCACCCTGGCCGAGGGCCTTAGATAGCTGCTGCTTGATGTCAGCCAAAAGTACACGGTCGTCTGTACTATACAGGATATCGTCGATGTACATATTATCCAATAGCACAGGGTAGGCCAGGGGGTAACGTTTGTGTGTCGTTGTCGCTATGTCGCGTATCGTTCTCAGGGCAAGGAACGGGGCGGGCTTCGTCCCATACGTAACGGTATTCAATTTGTAGGCTTGCGGGGTAGACTTGCCCTCAGGGCCCCGCCACATTATGCACTGTACCGTTTGATCGCTTGGATGCACCAAGATCTGCCTAAACATTTTTTCTATGTCGGTAATGGTAGCGAATTTGTATAGCCTCCACCGCATGATAACCGCGGGGACCTCGGGTTGAAGCTTGGGGCCAGTCAGGAGGCAGTCATTCAGCGATAACCCTGATGCAGATCGACTCGAGGCGTTGAATACTACCCGTAACTTGGTGCTGAGTTTATCCTCGCGAACGACACACTGATGAGGCAGGAAAACGGGACAATGGACATCAGTAGCCAGTGGGCTCATGTGTCCGAGTGTCTCGTATTCCGTCAAGAAAGACAAATACAGTTGTTCCATGGTCTGACTGCCTTTTAGTTTGGCGTGCAATCGGTTTAGCATCGCTACTGCCCTGGCCTTGGTGTCACCAAGGTCAGCACGGGAAAATCCGTCTTTGAAAGGGAGACGGACGACGAACCGACCGTCAGCGTTTCGAGTGGTGGTCGTCCTGAAATAGTTTTCACAATATTTGTCTTCGTCGCTTGCAACAGGGTGCCCGGCGACCGTCTCCAATTCCCAAAAACGTTTGAGCTGGTCATTCAAATCGTCAAGGGCGGAATGATTGACCGAAATTATTCTTGGTTTTGTATTAGGGACTGCCCCCGAGAGGACCCAACCCAACGTAGTCTCCTGCGCGATTAGTGTACCCAGGGAGAAATTGATGTGGTTGCCTGTCAACAGGGTGCCGTACAGATCGGCACCGATCAACAGGTCGACGCGGTGGGGCTTATCAGGCTCTGGATCTGCCAAGGCCAGGTCATTGAGGCCGGGGGGTAGCGCGCTCCGTACTATCGACGGACGGTAAGCTGTTATGTTGGGCAAAACCAGGGCGGTCACATTAGAAATGCTGTCATTCGAAAATCGAGAACTCAGCGAGAATCGAGCACAATGCTTGACTCGAGTGCCGCTGATGCCGCCGAGTCCCGTCACGTCGACAGGGGACTTGAAAAGTGGTAGGTTGAGAGCCTGTACCACTCTCCCCGAAATAAAGGTTGCTTCCGACCCTTGATCGAGCAAAGCCCTGCAATATAGGAATCTACCATCCCCGGTGGTAATTCTGACTAGCGCGGTGGCTAACAAGACGGCGGAAGTGGCCGCGGAACTAAAATTCGCGCTCAGGGGACTATGCGGTTGTTGGACCAGTTCAGGTTGGAAATCATCCGTATGTTGACGGGGGGAAACTGAGGAGTTTTCTCCCTCGTGCAACAAGGTGTGATGAGCCCCACCACAAAAGTGACACCGGTGCGAGGTGAGGCATCTCGCGACGGGATGGCGTGGCGAGAGACAGTTGTAACAAAGCTGCCTCTCACGGACCAGGCTTTTCCTTTCAAACACTGAAAGGGCCTTGAATTTGGGACAACGGTATAGCCGGTGTCGCTGTGCGCAGCAAGGGCACGGAGCTGGTTGCCAATTCGGCTGATCGACAGTCAATTTTTGCTTAACGGTGCTGTGACTGGTTTTGTGCCGATCTCCCTGAGGGGGCTGCCTTTCCCGCGTATTCGTCATCGCGCAGGCCATGGCTTCTAAAGGTTTTATTTTGAGGTCAAAAAATCGAAACAGAGCGTCTAAATTGGGGAACGATGTCGTACCCGCGAGAGACTCCTCCCAATCCTTGCGCAATCCACGCGAAAACCTTTGTATCACATACTGGATCACGAGGGGGTCCCAATTTGTTACATCAACTTCACAATTGCGGAGCGCCTCCAAGGTCATTGACAACTCGGACTGCGCCTGTTTCAGGGTTTTTAGGTTATCCTCACTGAGCTGGGGAATCCCGAGGATCCGGTTTAACAGGGAAGTAACAATCAATCTCTTATTTTCGAAGCGGCTGGTGAGTGCTCTCCAGGCCGCTTGGTAATTGTCGCTTGTGAGTGTGAGCGTCGAAACAAGTTTCAATGCCTCCCCTTCCAGACTGGTTTTGAGGTATTGAAACTTTTGCACATCCGATAGATGCGTGTTGTCGTGAATCGCTGCACAATAGAGATCGCGAAAAACCATCCAGGTGGTGTAATCGCCGGAAAATTTTGGCAAATCTAACCGGGGTAGTTTTATTTGACCCTGGATTGCCGCATGAGCAGCAGAGGTTCTTTCGTGAGGGGATGAGGTCGATGGACTAGGGTCCAACATCGACCGTTCAAAACTGTCAAGATGCGTGTTGAGAAAGTCGAACGCGGATTCGTACGCATCCTCGATCTGAGACATTACATCCCTAGTGAGGTAATCATTCTTTTCACTCTCAGGTGCTGTGGTTGAAACCAGAACCTCAGCGTGAAACTGATTAGCTTTCGACCAATACTCATCAAGAACGCGGCGGCGGTCCTTGAGGTATGTGGCGGTAAAATTTGTCACACCCTTTTTTTTTGTATTAACCAGTAGTCGTTGCACATTGCGCAAGATGAGCTCGACTTCCTTAATGCGTAAGGACGCGCTTTGGGGGGAAGCCATTTGAACGAAATAAGTGAGGGAGAGAAGAAAAGGAGAGAAAGAAAAAAAAATTTTTTTTTTTTTTTTTTTTTTTTTTTTTTTTTTTTTTTTTTTAGGGCCGCGATCCGGCTCGAAGGACCTATGTTCGATAGCGAGGGTTCAAAACATATATTTTATTATTGTTATCGGGACTCGCGGCACCTTATTCGTTTTTCGTAAAAAAAAAGGAAAAAGAAGGGGGTTCAAAAAATGGGAAGGGTTGCGAAGGTACTCTCTGTCGCACAAGAAAATAGATCGAAGTAATACCGATGGATTATGGATTCGGTTCCCTTATCAGTGACCGATTGATAAGGGCTTATTGGTCGACGGTGATAACTAGCGCAGAGCTCCAAGCAACCAAAATTAGCACGAGTACGAATCACGCGTCAGGGGATGCACTCACTAGTATGATTAAAAACACCACGTTATATTTATATTGATAACGATCGTCCGATAAGACTGGAGCGAGAGAATTCGACCCGCTTAGCACAAAAACCGACCTGAAGCTGAGAACGCGCAGAAAGAAGTAAAGTAGAGTTAATCAGAGAAGTTAACTTGCTCGCGAGGTTACTTTGTCTGATAGCGGTAATCAGGCAAAGGGAAACGCGCGGTTCCACACGTTGTGTTTAAAGAATGGACAGATTTACCACGGAACACCCGTGATAATCTTAAGGAAAGGATCAAGAGGTAAGGAACATTAGTGTTTTCGTACTTACGACCTTTTTTCCAAGACAATAAGTGGACAAAGTGGTTTCAGGCGCAGCTGAGTTTATTTCTCAAATGATGCTGTGTACAATTGGCAATTTTAACAGCTTCCTGACTCGCAGATTCGACGCTGCGATTTCACGGCCGAAGTTACAGAAAGCGCGATTAAATGTAAAACGCTAAATAAAACTAAAAACGCGTGCACATTAATGACTTCGCAGAGTAATGCCCAAGATTGAGAAGCGTCGTGTGTTTCGTCAACGACGACGACGAGTTCTTAGAAATGATGAACAATTCTTGTGACCAGCTCCGGCGCTGAATGAGTGACGACTGTTTTCGTTCACAGAAAAATAGTTAATAACAATTTACAGCGGAGCGGCGAAGAGTGCAGCGGGGTGCGCTGTTGTTAAGAAAAAATTGAATATAAAAACGCATGAACACAAAACGCAATAAACAAACAAGTTTTTCATGTGTGTTAAAAAAAAACCCAACAAAATAGAATTGTACAAACTAACGTCGTTTTTCATCGAGGCAAAATTGTTTATAATAAAAACTGAAATGAAATGAAGAATCTGTTTTCAGATTCTGATATGGGAGCGCAATCTCCAACATACTCCCCCTCCCTGACCTCCCGAGTGAGGTCAGTTTTCTACATGGCGACGCAAAGTTGCTCGTCTCAGCTGGCCCCGCCTCGTGAATTGAAGTTTGATACGCCCGAGAGGGCAGTAATGCTTCCACTGCCGATATTTTTCAACAGCCTGACGAGGTACTGATATTGCTTCCCCATACGCTCTGATGATGAGGAACAATTCCTCCAATCGTGGGATCCGGTCGGCTCTGGTAGCGGTTTTGTCGTGCTTGACCGTGGTTATCAGTGGTGGTGCTGGGTTATCCACCATTTGCCGCTCAATAAAGGCCTCGAGTGTCCCGTCCACGTGCAATTCCAGCGCCTCGCCATCTAGAGAGCACATGTCGTAACTCAAATCTGAAATAAAAACTAACAATTAGAGCCAAATTCAACTCGTGAGATTCGGTTTCTCAGCTCCAGGGGTTCTATGCTCCCTCGTCCGTGCGGCTGCTGACTGGAAGGAGGCATAATTTTTGGACCGGACGCGTAAGCTCGGTGGACGACGTTCTGATCGTTGCGACGCGTGCTAGCCCATCGTCTCCGAGATATAGCTTGGTTATCAGCCCCATTGGCCAAGACCCAGGTGACGCGTTGGGGGTCTGCATCAGTACTACGTCTCCAACCTTCAGGTTGGGGTACGGACGTTTCCACTTTCCACGAGTGGTGAGCGTATGCAAGTAATCATGGCGCCACCCTTTCCAAATCGATTGAAGCGCGATCCGCCATAAGTTCCAGCGGGACCGCATATCACACTCCCACTTTTGGTTGACAGTAGGGGGGGCGTTCAGCGGCGTTCCGGTTAAAAAATGACCGGGGGTCAGTGCTTCCGTACTCTCCAGATTGTCATGCATTCTAGCCAAGGGTCGAGAATTCAGACACGCCTCGACCTTGGCCACGAGGGTGGCTAACTCCTCGTAGGTTGGGGTAAGTGTCCCAAGTGCTTTCTTCAAATGTGACTTCATGGACTTTATCCCAGCCTCCCATAGCCCACCGAAATGTGGGGCGGATGGCGGGACAAAATGCCATTTTACTTCAATCGTGGCGCAGCGATTTAAAAAATCGGGATCGGATATGGTGCTATTTATCGCTCGACGCAATACGACGTCTACACCTTGAAACGTAGTACCACGGTCGGAGTAAACGTTCGCTGGTACTCCGCGTCGAGCCACGAACCGTTCAAACGCAGCTAAGAATGTAAGGGTGTCATAGCCAGACACCACCTCGATGTGGATAGCCTTCGTAGCTAGACATATGAAAAGTGCTATCCAAGCCTTGTAGCTCTTATGGCCTCGACCCTTCGACGACCGGAGGTTATAGGGTCCGGCATAATCCACGCCCACATGTGAGAATGGTCGAGAGGGCGTACAACGTTCCGGTGGCAAGTCACCCATAAGCTGGGTAACGCAGTTTCCTCGGTGCCTCGCACAGACAACACAATGCCGAATCACCTCTTTCACGCAATTTCGAGCACGAATCACCCAATATGATTCGCGCAATGTTCTCAATGTGAGCTGGAGGCCACCATGAAGCGTGGCCATGTGAAGATGGTCAACCAGGGCACGGACAATATTGCTTGGTGCAAGTAAGATAGGGTGTTTAGACGATTGAGACAGCGTTGACTTATTCAGGCGTCCTCCCACCCTTAGTATACCGTTCGAGTCGAGATAAGGGTAGAGATTCAGGAGCCTAGATCCCGGGTGCAAGCGTTCTTCTCTTTTTAAGGCTCTGACCTCGTCTCCGAAGTCTATCTGCTGTAAAGTTCGCACAATCAACCATTTCGCGTCCGTTACTTCTTGAACAGTAAGGCCCGTAGTGGGGATTAACGGTGGTTGTTTTCGTGCGTGACGTATGAATCGTCGCACATACGCGATAACGCGTAACAGTCTGGGCCAGGATGAAAATTGACTGAAAATCAACAACCTGGCATTCATAGTGGCGTGGAGGACTTGCTTTGGACGTATCTCCTCGCACGTTTCAAACTGTGTCGCCTTTGTCTGGCGTACGGAAGGTTCCTCCCGTAGACAGGTTAGCCCTTGCCACCAAAGGCTTGACTTTGTGAACTCGGGGGAAGTGGTTCCGCGCGAGTTCAAATCGGCGGGATTGTCGTGGCTTCTCACGTGCATCCAAGTCACCTGCTGGAGTTCGGTTTGAATTGCAGACACCCTGTTTCCCACAAAGGTAGTCCAGCGTGCCGGGGGCTTGGCTAACCAAGCCAGTACGATCTTTGAATCAGTATAGCAGCTTATCGTATCAATACTCGCTGAGATATGTGACCGAACATGCACAATGAGGTCCTTGAGTAAGACTGCTCCGCATAGTTATAGCCGTGGGATGCTAACAAACTTCAGTGGGAC
>JABFPL010000024.1:0-10819 GCA_022817405.1 Heptascelio sp. ZL-2020 | reverse complement strand
AAACAAATTTTTTTTTTTTTTTTTCTATAAAAAATCAGTGGAACTTTTAAAAATTTTCGAAAAAAAACGAAAAATTTTTTTCAAATGTGCCCAACCGCACACATGCAGCGTTGTTCGGTGTGGCCCTAGGAACCGTGTAAAAAAAAATTACCGCGATTGGAGTGTCAAGGCTCCGTCCAGGTCAAATTCGACGATTTTCCGTTTGTCTTTCCACGAAGTCGTGGAAAAACCAAGTTGCATCGCGTTTTTGGCCCAGTTAATGCCAAATGTGCCCGAGCTGACCTATACCACGTTGTCGGCCGTACACTCACGAACGTTTAAAAAAAAAATAACCGCGATTGGAGTGTAAAGGCTCCGTCCAGGTCAAATTCAACGAATCTGCGTGTTTCCTAAACGAATTCGGACATTTTCAAAAAAACGAAAAATTTTTTTCAAATGTGCCCAACCGCACCCATGCAGCGTTGTTCGGGGTGGCCTTAGGAACCGTGTAAAAAAAAATTACCGCGATTGGAGTGTCAAGGCCTCCTTGCAGGTCAATATCAATGAATTTTAGTTTCTCTTTTTTACATTTTCATGTTTGTTTCGTTGAAGTTTGGCAAAAAAAGCAAGGAAAAAAAAACTTTTAATACAATAATAAGTGGCATTATATTTTCGATTGCACAAGTAATGTAAATGTTTACCGTGTGTTTGTTGAGAAATTAATAATTAATTCTCGACTCAGCAACAGTTACTGGAACATGCCTTAGAACAGTGGCATCGTCGCAAGGTTTAGATTCAGCTTATGACTACTTATTCAAGTTTAACATTAACGATTTGAAGATAAATTCCTTTCAAAGATTGAAATGATTTTTCAATAGTACTACAGTTAAGTTAATTTTCTAAATTTTAAACAGTAATTGAAACAATTTAACACCGCAAAGGTTACATTTTCAAGTTTTGCCGTAGTCCATAACCACTTTTAATAACATTATCGTTGAAAATAAAATTACTTTTTCATTAATGAACTGGAAACCTAAACTTTCCAGTTCACCTAATCTTAAAATTTTTGCACATTAATAAATTTGAACTTTCCTTTAGCGTAACCCGGAGCTGACGACGTGGACATAGAAAGTTCTTGCAGCTCCATATGTTGTGACTTCTTACCTTCTGTAATGATATTTCTTGTAAATTTACACATATTAAATATCGGCATTAGGATATTGCACATATTCTACTTTTCTCCATTTTCGGGGAACATTAATTTGTAAATATTAATTATTAACAGAACGCAAATCATTCATATGATTTATAAAATAACATTTTTTCAATAACAATAAAAGTAACATTAATAAATAGTTAAGTGTCATACAAACATTGCAGATAATGTAACAACGTCAAATCTTTTTCTGTTGCTTACTTACTGCTACGATATTCTTCCATGGTTGTAAACCGCTTCGACGGTTTCAGCTTACAGGTTATGTTAACCTGCCTCAACCCACGTTTGTTTACAAATTACAATAATACATTAATTTTTGTATTAACAAACACTTGGGTGTGTTAATGTTTGCAATTTGGATAATTTGTCATACTAAACAAAAATTTGTTGTAAATAAACAATTTCAGAATGTGTACTTTGTTATACTTTTGCATTCTTTTCTTTATAATCTTTTGATAATGAAATTGTAATTAATTCCTTGACAACAGAAGTAAACTCATACAAATGGTTCATTAAGAAAAACTAAAACTTGGTCAACTAAATTATTTATTAAAAATATGACCAATTGAAATTTTACTTCATGCAGTTAATTAATTTTGTTGACAATATTTGTTTGCAAGAATAATATGCTTTTCGTTAAATATACTATATTATAATACAGTATGTCATCAAATTGTTCTACTTTATTTAATCAAATAATTTTGTTGCAACCAAAAGGAAACATTGTACAATTTAATTTCTATATCTGAATATGGAATAGAATTGGAAAATATAATAAAGTATATTTAATTTATAATTATTATATTTAATTTATATTTAATATATAAAGTATATAAGAACATTGTTCAAGCTAACAAATATTATGAACGAAATTAATTAATTGCAAGAAGTACAATTGAATTGACAGTATTTAAAATAAGCATTACTTGTAAGATTAATAATAAAACATGTGTACTGTAATATGTTTCATATATTTTGAAATACATGCAATTAATATTTTTTCAAATATAAGATAATATATTGTTTAAACGTAAAATACGTAAAACATTTACTGGTAACAGGGTACAATTCTGTTTCTCAAGAGAAGTTAATAAAGTGTTAAACAAATGATAAAAATAAATAAAATTTTTTAACAATTTTCATAGTTTTAACGTAAACAATTTCATTGTTTTTGAAATAGTTTCACATATGTTGAATATTATATCTATTTATTTAAAGTTTTATTTCATTGTAGCACAAAAATGATTCTCTCTCTCTCTCTATATATATATATATATATATGTTTATTTAAACAGCATTTTGACGACAAAAATTAAAATGCTTCAAAACTTTGGAAAAATGTTTATAAGTGTATTATCTAGTGTTTTTCCAAAAATGGCGAAATTATTCCGCTAATAAATGCCTCTACTAATAACCTTAACATTTTGGCGACATGTCGTCAAAATACACACCTAATACATTTGTCACGTTACTTGTATGAATACCTCATTTTGCGAACATGTCGCCGTAATGCATTAATGTGGCGATAACGCAATTTCTTTAATTTTATCTAAATGTGCACGTATAAAGGTTACTTAATTTACACGTTATTATTAATAACGACATAATTTTCGCAAAATAAGGTTTTAATACCGAGAATTTATTTGTATGAATTTTTTATTGACAACGTTGTTGAAATTAACTTACACACATATAACATTTCAGCATCATGTCGCCAAAATAAACACTTAATACATTTGTCACGTTACTTGTATGAATAACTCATTTTGCGAACATGTCGCCGTAATGCATTAATGTGGCGATAACGTAATTTCTTTAATTTTATCTAAATGTGCACGTATAAAGGTTAATTAATTTACACCTTATTATTAATAACGACATAATTTTCGCAAAATAAGGTTTTAATACCGAGAATTTATTTGTATGAATTTTTTATTGACAACTTTGTTGAAATAAACTTACACACATATAACATTTCGGCATCATGTCGCCAAAATACACACTTAATATATTTGTCACGTTAATACACCACATAGGTCTGTCTACATGTATGCCAATAATTTTCGTGCAAATTGCCAAATACACCACATTTGTGGAAAATACTAATTAGGGAATAAATTGTACCCACGAAATTTTGTTTTCAAAAAGATTTTGAAAAAACCTGGACTCAGCTAATGCATTTGCAGCAAAACAAAAGTTTGAAATGAAAGACAAATTTGCCAAAACGAGTAAAAAAAAAGAAAATAAGTGCATAGCATTCTTGTTTGATTTAAGGACTAATTTGGACTGTAAAACAGTTTATCAAAAATAACGTTTAAAGTACGTTTGAATTATGTTTATTCATCTACCACGTGGTGCTATATACGGAAAATACAAACATAATTTAAACATACTTTTAACGTTATTTTTGAGAATCTGTTTTAGGTACAAATTAGTTTTTAATTCAAGCAAGATTGCCATGCATTTATTTTCTTTCCTTTACTCGTTTTGAAAAATTTGTCTTACTTTTCAAACTTTTGTTATGCTACACAGGCATTAGACGAGTCCAGGTTTTTTCAAAATCGTTTTTTGAAACAAAATTTCGTGGATACAAATTATTCCTTAATTAGTACCTTCACGAAATGTGCTCTAATTTGCGATTTACGTGAAATTTATATTTTTCGTATATAACATCACGTGGTAGATGAATAAACGTAATTTAAACATACTTTAAACGTTATTTTTTTCAAAAATTAGTCTTTAATTAATACTTTCTTCAATATCTAGGCCTATCTAGGTTGACCTTTATGACCTTTAAATGGGGCAAAGAATTACACGCCCAAAAGAGGCCATCAATGAACGTACATATTGCCTATAAAAGCCTCGATAAGTTATCAGGGTATACCTAAGTGGTGCCCAGATACAATTCTTACTAGGGATATTGCTGTTATAAGCAGCTAAAAGAAATGTAATAACTTTGCATGAGATCGCCAAAATGAAAACACGTTCATATAACATTTTTATGACAAAAAAATGTATTCACCTAATACTTCGACGACGTCATTAAAATGAAATCATATTCGCACTGCATTTTGGTGACATGTTGCTGAAATGAAATTATATTTGCGCCATATTTAGACGGCACGTTGCTATAATGTATCTTTAATATATTTCTAATATTTCCAACGTACACTATAAAATTGTCTAAAGTACGTAAAATTACATGTTTGTGGAAACACTGTTTGATACCCATAACGTATTATTCCGCAACGAACGTAATTTTCATAAAGACATGTGTTCGAAACATATGAAATTTTACGTATTTTATGTAAAATTTCGTAAAAAAGTAATGGCAACTAAACTACGTGATATATTACGTAATTTTACCGAATTAAGTTTACAGTGTATAAAAAAATCTCAGCAACCTGAAACACATTGAAACTGATTAAGATTTTTAATCTTCTTTAATCACGTATTTGAACTTTTTTGGCAGATTAAGAATCATTGAGGCATATTAAGCTATGAATTTCATAAAAAAGAATATATCTCTCCTTGAATAGGAATTGAGCCCGCAATCCCCGCAATCGTCGCTTTTAGTTGGTAACGCTCATCACTCAGCCACGCGTACTTATTGATTTAAGATAAAACTGTTCATTACGTTACTTACATGTCAGGTAGACATTTATTGGTTAAATTTAAAATGAAGGTTTAAACAAACACACTTTAATGCTCCTGAAAAATTTAACAAATGTTTATAAAATCATTCGTCAATAGAGACAGCTCATCCTGATTATTAAATTTATTCAGTAAATAATTCTGAAAAATATCCTCAAAGTACCCCGTAATTATTATAATAAATGCCTGAATGTATTAAGTAATGTTCCCAGGACATTAAAGTGCGGATATATAACATCCCCAGCATATTCCTAAGATATTATTTCACATAAAAAAGTAATATTTGAACGTCAATGGAAATTAAATATAAAATTGAAAATACTTTTTGACATGAAATGGAATTTATTTATTAGGCCGTCAAGGCTACTTTCGATGGGCCAGAGTTTATAGTTGGTAAGTAAGAACTCTGTCTATCCTACTGTTTTTGATTGGTTAGACGAGGGAGGCGAGACGGCAAGATTCGGTAGAGCTGCGTGGCGCGCAAGCATTTTCCGTTGTAACGTGGTGCCCGTGCACCGTGGGAGAAGAAACAATGGTGGGGGAATAGGGACTCCGCCCATTTGGCGCGCAGTGGCATCACTGCCTCGCGCCTCCATCTCATTCACATCCCATTTCCAAGTAATTTTCAAGATACTAAAGATATTTCTAAAAATTTAATTTATTAGAATGTAAAGAAAAGAAATAGTAAGTACATGATTAATAATGCATATTTTTAATATTTTTCGAATATTTACACAAACATGACAGTATATTACTTTCTGATGCGAAGAGGTTATATTTATATTAACAATGTGATACTTTTATAAATGATTCTCATTGTTACTCAATATTACAAAATTAATGCGATTTAAATTGTTTTTATTTGATTTTTATTTGTATGTATGATTATATGATTATTTTTGTTAATATCAATAAAACTTCGTCGCATCAGGAAGTAATATACTGTCATGTTTGTGTAAACATTCGAAAAAAATTTAAATTCTACATAAAAATATGCATTATTAATCATGTACTTACTATTTCTTTTCTTTACATTTTAATAAATTAAATTTTTTATTATTAGTTTTTACACGGACACTACATTTATAATTTACAGCTGTGTAGATGTAGAAATATCTTCAGTATCTTGAAAATGACTTGGAAATGGGATGTGAATGAGATGGAAAGTGGATGGGAATGGGATGAGAATGAGATGGGAATGAGATGGGAAGTGGATGGGAAGTGGATGTTATCTGAATTCCACTCCTGGGCAGTGATGCCAGGTGGGAGGAGCTTGGAGGAATTTCTCACTTCTCCCACCACTCGTTTTCCGATCCGAGAGGATAGTCTCACTCGTGCTCTGCTCGAACAGTGGAACAGTGAGCGCGTTACTTTACCGACTGCAGAAATTGTAACGAAAGTGCACCGTTCCTAATATCTACATTCCTAATACCTACTGATCGACTATCCTTTTCTTTCATGCCTTCTTATCTTGCTGCACAACATAAAACAATTACAGTATCTTTTTTTTAATTTGAAACATTGTTTAAATGGTTTCTAAACATTGTGTATTGGATTTTGTTTTCTCACAAAATATAAAGTATAAATGTAGTTAAAAACTATTGATTTGCTTCGAAATTATAATTAATGGAAAGCGATGTAGTCGCAATCAATTTAAGCAATTCTACATATTTTATAAAAATGTTATAAAAACGCTTGTAAATATTTATGCAATATATAAAAAATATATAATAAATATTATTGTCTTTAGACATTAGTCGTGTTGTACACACTTTATATATCTTTATAAATATTTTATTAATATTTTATAAGGTATTTAGAAAATATGTAGAAAATACCATATAAACTAACTGGTGTTTAACATTGAAAAATATATCTTGTACTAAAAACATTTTGATTATTATTATATATATATATTACTTTTATAATTTTAATTATTTAATTAAATAGTTACTGTAACATTTGGAAAACGTAATTTATTAATTGTAAAAATACATCTTCTGCACTCTCTTCAAAAGATATATTTTTATTAATTACAATTTAAAATTGCAATAAAAAGGTGACAAAATTAGCATTTACATTTTTTTTCTTTTTTGGATACTTATATGGTGTCCTTGGTTTCATTATTATGTTAACGTGACGTCTCAAGCGTAGGTAGGGCGCTTTAGTGTATTTCTTGTCTACATTAGTGTAAGTGTTTTTGAATTTGTCAATAATTATTGTTTTATCATATAAAGATTTGTCCGTTATAGTGTAATACTGGGAAAATATTATAGAATATGAAAAAATGGTTTTAAATACAAATTACGAACAAAAAATTGTCCCGCGTTTTACTTATGCGGTTTTGTTAAACAAAACGCTGTGCAACTTTTCGTGCTTAATGCCTATTTAAAACTATATTTTCAAATTCCATAATATTTTCCCAATATTAGACAATTCCGTACAAGTCTTTTTATGATAAAATAATGAAAATTATTTTTCTAAGAAACATACACCCTAAAATTCACTATATTTTTCAGACCTGTGCTTCGAACATCGTCTTAATGTAAATGTAATACGCGACAATTAATAACATTATTAACAATTATTTTTTGATTTATATACAATGATTAGGTATACATAATATCATCCCATACACAAACATAGAAGGCGTTATTTATTTATAATTTTGTAAGATTTCTGTTAATATAATTTATGCTATTGTGGAAAAATTATATTGTGTTAAATTTAATAATTAAAAAATTTTGCAATTACATTATTACAAATGTGCAATTAAATTTATACAATGTTAATTTCAGTCAATCTATTTACATCAATATTACGATTAAATAGAATTTGTTTTTATATATCTATTGTTGGTTTTCAGGACATGAAAAAACAGATAATTTATTAAAACACTGTTATAAATAGATTTAATACCTGCCAGGTCACGTTAGTAATATTTTTGCAAATGTTAAACAAATTTTTTTTAATATGACAAACATTTTTTACATGTATAATTTTTTTATTTCATCTATAAGAAGATACAATATTAATTTTTATTTAATTAATAAGAAGACAAAATTTTAACTCTGTCACATTTCTATTGTACATTTGTAAACTTTTAATTCGTTAATTTTGCACATGAATTTATGTAATCTGGTAATATAACACTGCGTTATTTAAGAATTAACAATGTTTCATTACTCATAATGCTTTTTGATTTCCATTTCTATAAACTCTTTTAATCCTTGCTAGTGTCGATGCGCTTGATATTTTTAAGATGACCTTTCAGATAATAATAATAACATTTATTTTAATGGAGAAGACTTATTTTACATTTTGATTATTTTAATGTGAAGTTATGAAGTAGAAAGAAAAAAATATTTAAAAAAAATTCCTCGCTTACAATAGGAACCGAAACTTCGTGCCGCGAGTTCGAAAGCAAGTGACTTGCACGCTTAGCCAAGGAGCACTCGTGTTACAAACTTGTAGAATTGCCAGTTGCCTTTGCGCAGATGAATTATTATTTCGATATTTATTTAACAACTTGTATTTCATACACTATGGCAATTTCTGTACAATTACTTTTTTAAATTTGTAGATTCATTTATTATTTAATTTTTACACCGGTGTTGTTCATTTATTTATTCTTACACATGCAATGTTTCAATAATTATGTAAAATAAAAGTAACTCGATAACTAATAAAAGAAAAATTGATTTTTTTGTTTTTACTTCAATTTTTCATTTAATTGTGGAAATTTAGCTGCTTTAACTTAATTTATAATTTTAATTTAATTGTTTAATATACATATATATTTAAAATTAAAGTAAAAACAAAAAAATCAATGTGTCAATTACACATAACTCAACATGACAATCGCAAAAAAATAAGCAGTTAAATAAGAAAAGAAATTAATGGAAATAAAATTAGAAAATTAACAAAAGGATGAAATATCGATGACAATGTTGTAAACATTTCATACAAGTATCATCCAAAATGAAGTTATCTTGGTTTTTGGATAGAGTTAAAAATAAAATAATAAATCAATCATCAAATTTTAAAAAACAATTGTATAATAATAACGAAATAATAATTCATATGCATAACAAAGTGTGACTAGTAATTCTACACGACAAGAGTACGAGTGCTCGTTGGCGAAGGCGCAAGTGAATTGCTTTCAAACTCGCGGCACGAAGTTTCGATACTCGTTGCAAGTGAGGTGTTTTTTGAAAATATTTTTTTTCTTTCAACCTCATAACTCCACATTAAATTAATCAAAAAACAAACTAAGTCTTTCCCTGTAAAATAAATGTTGTTATTATTGTAGGAAAGGACACAGCTTAAAAACATCAATCGAATCGAAAATCGAAACGATATAAAGAGTTTTAAAAGTGAAAATGTGATGTGTTATTGTTTTGGGATTACAGGCGGTAAGGTTCAAATTATAAGATCGGGATCCCAGATGTTCGGAACCTTTATTGAAAACAATTACAATCAGTCTTCGTTCGGTGTGCGGCCACAGTGGGCGTGTCGCGTTATCGATCGCGTAGTTGGATCGTGGCGTACGGCGCAGCGGCCTATAGCAACATGACGCCAGCGAGGTGGGGCGCGGTCTCACGAGGATTGCAGCTATGGTAGGTCGGCGGCGGAAGACAAAACGTTCGACCTTTAAGCGTTTTGGAACAGAGTTTTGTGCTGGGTCTGAAGCTTGTCTAGCGAAACGTGTCCCGCATAATCGTACCAAAATTAAATCTAGCGTAAAAACAGAAGCATATTCGCGTCGCTGTTGAACCTAGCGGAAAGACAAGAGCGTAATCGAGCTGCAATTAAAAACTAGTGTAAAACAAAGCGCAATCGCGTCACAATTAATTCTAACGCAAAACAAAGGCGTGTTCGAGTCGCTATTGAATTTGGCGGAAAGGCAAATTCGTAATCGCGTCGCAGATGAGCTTAGCGTAAAACAAAAGCGTAATCGCGTCACAACTAAGCTTAGCGCAAAAGCAGAATCGTAATTCGCGTCGCAAATAAACTAACGTAAAGCAAAACGGAATCAAGTCGCATTTAAGCCTAGCGAAAAGCAAAGGTTCAATCGAGTCGCAAATGAACTTTAGCGTAAAACAAAAGCGTAATAACCGCAATTGAATTTAGCGTAAAACAACAGGTAATAACCGCAATTGAATTTGGCGTAAAACAAAAGGTAATAACCGCAATTGAATTTAGCGTAAAACAAAAGGCGGAATAGCCGCAATTGAATTTAGCGTAAAACGAAAGGCGTAAACCGCAATCGAACTTAGCGTAAAACAAAAGGCGGAATAGCCGCAATTGAATTTAGCATAAAACGAAAGGCGTAAACGTTTGGTCCCCTGGCAAGACGTAGACAAGGGCGGAGGGATCGCGAGGTTTACACGGGCATCTCTCTCGTGGAGATGTCCGTGGGAGCACCCGGATCCCGGTGTGCAATCTAGTGAGAAGGAGGATGTCCGCCGGGATCCCCGAACGGCAATCCAAGGACGGAAGGACTAGGTGGAAAATGCTCTCAACTTACTGTTGCTCGGTCATGTCCTTCGCATGGAATCCAAATCAGCACCCAGTGGTCGCTAAATTCTGGAGCGCGAGTACGCGACAATGATCCGTAGACAGCAGCGAAAAGTTTAACGCGAGCGGGAATCGCGAAGACAGTGATGAAGTACAAAATACGATTGAAATGTTTGTCTCGCGCCGGTCCTTTTATAAGCTCCGTGTGATAACACGAACTTGCGTCATCGATTGTTGTCAAGCGTGCGCTTGAACGCACAGAATTTTCGTTTTTGGGCGATGATAACGCGATTTGAGAATCTCCGTGTGTATGACGGAGAAGGCGTTATAGGCTTATTTGTCCGGACGAAAGTAGGATGACGAGAGAAGAAATAATGAGTCAATTTTCAACATCCTCCCCCCCGCTGAACTCCCAGGGGAGTTGAGTCGCTCAAACGTCGCAGACTGGAC
>JABFPL010000023.1:0-10941 GCA_022817405.1 Heptascelio sp. ZL-2020 | reverse complement strand
GTACAAAAGGGTTTTCCCGTATAAATAAATAAATAAATAAATATTTAGCATTGACAAATGAATGAAATAGATGATGAATTGAAAATGAAATATTCAATGCCGAATCTTTCCATCTAGGAATTTAGTTTTAGAAAATCAATTCTTTTCTATTCTGTTTTATCAAATATTTTTTACAGGGATATATAACATTAATATCATGTTTGTTATTATAACGCGTGTTTAAAATGTTAGCAACGAACGGACAAAAATATTTTTTTATTACGTTCAGACAATCTTATATAGTCTCTGATAAATATTTTATTTACTCTTTAAGAAATTAATAAATAACTCACCGGACTGCATTTTGTTCAGACTCCTCGATCCTATATTGCACTTGCGCTATGTATTACACACGAGAGAAATTTTAACACGATATCGAAATTAATTTTTTAACGATGACGAAAAGTTAAAAGATTAAAATATACACGTACTAAACTATACGCGAAAGAACGCAAAGATGAAAATATACACGTACTAAACTATACGCGAAAGAACGCAAAGATGAAAATATACACGTACTAAACTATACGCGTCCGCACCGCATTCAACCTCATCGGTCGAATGTATTGATGAAACTGATTAAGTGAATCACATAGTAGTCATATTTTAGTTTATTTCTTTATTTACATTTCAAAATAACAGATTTCCTCTATTAAAGGTCATGTTTTGATGAAGGAAAACTCGCCACAAGAATGTAATTTATGTTGCAATGGCGCCATGAAAATGAACCCTTCTATGGGAATTTTTTATCAAAAATTTAATTGTACCAAAAATTGGTGGAATTCACTAAATTATTTAGTAAAAATATCCCTAACAAAAACTTCACTTCATGCAATTAATTAATTTTGTTGATATTTGTTTCTTGTAACAATATGATTTTAGTTAAATATTTATATAACATTATAATTTAGTATGTAATGAAATTTGTGTACTCTATTAAACCAAATTATTTACTACATTAATTAATTGCAAGAAGTAAAATTCTAGTTGGTCATTTATTTACTGAATAATACAAAAAATGCAAAACATTTGCTGCTATGTTATTTATACAAACGCTTTCCTTCAGTTAAGAAAATATACTGAAAATATTATTGACTATTGCAAAGAAACAATTAATGCAAGGGGAGTGAAATAAGTTTCATATTGTAATGTATTTCATTTGACATTTGTAAATGAATACAATTAACCATATATTTTACTGTACTTATAATTACTTAAATTTATTTGTTATGTGCAACGTATTATATAATAAAATATGTATTAAGCAAGTCATTAAATATTAAAAATTCATACTTTTACCATTATAAATAGTTTGTGTATATATGAATTGTATATATATAAATCTGTAGATTTATTTAGTTAATATGTAATGTTGACTACAAAAAAATATAATATATATAACGATATTATATATTATAACGTTTCAAAACTATCAACTGTTTTAAATGTAAATGTTAAAAATTGAAACGCAATTTCATTATAATTATATAAATTATATTACAGTAATTACTCCTTCGTAGTAAAATTACATTACCAACATATTTGTAATTGTCATAAAAATATATTTCCAGCATATTAGAAATATATTTACAATATACTTTTATTATCTGTAAAATTTAGAAACATGTAAAAAGATGTTGTTAAAAAATTTGTTTGATCTAAATATTTTAATTATAATGAGTACGTTAAAATTATATTTAAAAAAACTTATCTTTCAAGTTGTAGTTATCTTTTTATTGAACTGTCGTATTGTAATTTATGTATAACATATTTGAAGTCAAAATTTATAAAATAAGTTGTGAAGATTGTCAAAAAATTGTTATTGGTGAAAAACAGAGAAGTTTGAAAAACAGAATTAAAGAACATGAAAGTAAGATGAAATATAACAAAGAAACTGTAACCAACGAACATATTGTTAATAATAAAGATCACAATTTTTATTTTCATAATGTAGAAATTTTGAATATAGAACAGAATACAATTTGTAGAAATATATCTGAAGTTTTGAACATAAAAAAAAACCATGAAAATGTTACTGTCAACTTCAAAACAGATCTCAATAAAATATTTGAAAATTATAAATACACTTTTTCATTCTCTAAATAGTTTTATGTCAACGTTAATTGTTGGTTTTTATAGAAAACTATAAAAATACGCATGACTTATAATATTAATAATAAAACTTGTATGTTGTGTACTATAAGTTGTTTTATATATTTTCAAATATATAATATATAAAACATTTACTTATACATATTTCAAAGTTTGTGTACTCACCTTAAATTGCGAAGTCTACTAAAGCAACTAATAGATAAAAGATTTTATAATTATTGCAAATAACAAGATATGTTTCTTCAGTTATATTTATTTAAATAAACGTGTGTCCTATAGTGCATTTTAACGTTACACATTAATAACAAATTTTCGTTTAACATGAAATTTTTTTTGTCTATTTGTTAACGTGTGCAATTTTTTTCCCCAGGAGTAGTTAATAAAGTGTTAAATAAACGATATAAATAAATACAATTGTTAAATACAATTTTCATAGTTTTATCGTAAACTATTCGCATTGTTTTTTAAATAATTTCGCATAGGTTAAATATTATTTTTATTTATTTAAAGGTTTTATTTCATTGTAGCGCAAAATGATTCTCCCTCTCTCTCTCTCTATATATATATATATATACACACACACATACCAAACGTTTTTGCAATTGTGTTTTCAGATGTACTCGTTTCATAATGTTGGTATTAATTATTTTGTATCTGAATTTTACTTTGTTAATTATCATAAATATAATTACACGATGAAGCTGAAATATAGATTTAATTTTTTCTAATGTTTGTTGTTCATTTGCTTCCGATCAGAATATTTCAATATTCTAAAAGTATAACAAACTACATAGTTTAGTTGTTTAATATATTTATTATATTACTTACAGATATCACTGTAATACATATAATGTTACAGTACTATTAACAATATAGCGTTACATAGTTTATCAATCTTGACGTAAAATGCATTTATAAGAAATTAGTTTTTCACACATTTTTATTAATTTCTACAATATATAGAAAATTGTATTTCAAACTTTCATAAGAAATCCCGCCAGAAAGCGCGCGCGCGCGTGCAGTCAGCCAGAATCGAGAAATTCAAGTTTCGGCTGCTTTTACGTATCAACTCAAGCGAGCCAGCGAGAGAGAGAATAGAAAAAAAAAGATACAAGATGGCTTGCGCTGCACGTGTGGATCACGTGTTCACTCTTACTGTTGGCGACTCTCGGCAGTCTCCGTCAATTCGAGAGCGTCCGAACTAGGACCCTCACGGATACTATCATTTGTCTCTGTGTGTGTAAACGTGACGGTCCTCGTTCGGTTCTTCGGCTCAGATCGGACGGTCCTCAATGATGGCGTCTGACGGTATCCGAGTATAGCTTCGGCAAACCGAATGCGGCCGAATGTTAGTTGGGGGGGACCGTCGTTAGAGGCGCTGATGCAAATCTGAGAGCACTGAGTGTCACTCCGTTGATTTACACCATGAAGCGAACGACACTTCCCGGCGATCAGCCAATCAGCGTGAAGAAGACATGTGATTGGCTCTTAGCGAAATACGACAGCGAGCGAACAAAACTTTCACGCGAACGAGTTCATTGTTACATCGAAAATTCAATGCAAATGCCGACACTTTTTTCTTTTCAGCACATACACATCCTTTTCGTACAATCAACCTGAAAATAAACCTGTAAAACATACAAAACATCTCTGCTTTGTGACCACGTGCATGTGTCACAAAGCATGAACATTGTTTTCTCGGATCAGCTGCTTCACCCGCGACAACGCATTTCCTCACTAAAACGTAAAACGATACATTTATCCTGCGCGTAACATGCACCAAACTAAGTTAATGAACGAACAAGTAGGCTGACGAAGCACGTGCCACGAACGAACGATCTACGCGCCGCGCGATCAATAACCAACCTCTCCCGACCGAACGAGTTTGCAACGCTTGCAAACGGCCAACACGTGCTTTGTTACCAATAATTTTGATACGCGATTACGGCACGCAATCGACAATATAACGAAACACAATCCATCACGACACATACACACACAAACACACGCAGACACACGCGCGCGCGAACGTACACGACCATTGTTGACACGGAAGGAAATGTTCTAATTACACATATTAACATACCTTTGCAGTTGTCTCGCGCTCGCGCTTTCTCCCTCGTGTCTGCATGCCTTGTTTATCTGTAAAAAAATATATAAATTATTAATTAAAAATGTTTAAATATAATATATTTATATAACACATTGACACCTACCTTCTTTCAACTCCATCATTATAATCTAACTGATGAGGGCGACAAGTTTTCTCTTCAATGAATTTGGTTTCCGACCAATCACGAACAAGCTGTGCTTTGGGTTCATTTTCGGATCATTAACACCATTAATTACATTTTTAATTCGTTTTTAACTTAGTACCCTGTTCGCACAGCGGCATTAAATCGTCGCCTATTTCTTTCATTGTCTTAACCGCGCAAGTGTTGTGAGAGTAAAAGAGTGAAAAGATGTACGGTAGGGGTGTTTTTCAACGCCATTATATTATATATGCGTTATTAATAACATTTCACAATCAAAGTAAGGGAAAATTACATTAACTGCGTTCAAAGTAGCAAATGCAAAACGATTGTTTTTATATGATTAAGACCGATATATGTTTCACTCCTGTTAAATCTGTTTAAGGGGATTTTTCAACAGATTCGCAACAAATTATAATATTTGTGAGAATAATATTAATTTTAGTTTCTAATAGAGTATACGCAATGCAACACTTAACGAAAAAATGTAACTAAATTTACTACATTTATAATAACGTTCTGACAACTGTGGACAAAAGTCAAAACATTACTACATTATACAAGAAAAGATCGACAAAACGTATTATTTGGTTTTGTGTATTCATTTGTGTTAGAAAATGTAGTAATTTTTTGTATTCTTTACATTGTGTCAAAACATTATTAGAAATGTAGTAAATATAGTAACACTTTTTCTTTCAGTGTATGTTGAACTGTTATAACATATTACACTACAGTATTTATGCAATATAATAATAAAAAAATCACAAAAAGTTAAAAAAAAAATTATATGCAATTTCAATGAAAACTTGCGCTGCGGTAATAAAATATGCGGGAAATCTTTTATTTTTAATTTAGTTTTAATTTGGCCGCAAAAATTGCGTCAAAATATTTCATGCACACACACTCACACACACTTTTAACATATACATATATATTATTTATTTGTATGATGTTATAAAAATATACATTAAATGCAATAATATGATATATTTCCAGCAAAAAGAATACCTTTTTAATATTAATTTAATATAGAAGTGATATTTTTAATACTGTTAAGTATGAAAAAAAATTTTTTTAAGCATTAAAATTATATTTAATTATTTATACGTATGTATATACACACATATTTATGTATATATATATATATAATAAATATTTTATATTGTTAAAAAAGTTACAATTTGGTAATGTTAAATGTATGTATAACAAAGTACTACATAATTTTGTTGATAAAAATATTTTATTTTGTAATTCATTGTACACAAAAAAATTGATTAACAAAGATACATAAATATAAAATTTTAGTACGTAATTTTTGTAAGTAAGTCATTGATTCTTAATCCATAAATTACGCTAAAAGCAAATAATATTTCGTAATTAGTTCAATGTATTTAAAAGGATTATAAATATTACTTGCATATCAACTCACACCTACAACGCCCTCTGTTAAAAATTAGTCGCTTATGAAATCTCGGCGAGGCTTAGTTGCAGGGGGGTGGGGCTATTCTTTGTTAATCATAATTTTTTAGCGACTGTGTGCGACTGGCAACACTGGATATTTTATTAGAAAGATTAATAGTAGTAACTTTAATACAAATAATAAATGAATAGACGATGCATATTAGGAAACATGTGAAATATGTAGAAATAAAATGAAACATTAAAGTTGGAACCTCGATAATATTTTCGATTCAATGTTGCCAGTTGTCCTTAATCGTTAAAAAATTATGATTAACAACTCATAATAGCCTCTTTGGGCTGGCAGCGACGGCAGTCACAAATTGTACATGGCAATACACTGTTGCCACATTTTCGTGCGAGCAGTTTTCTCACGTAAGCGTAAGCGTGAATCAGGGCCTCGGGGCTTGATTCACATCTCGGCGAAAGCTCTCGAGTAAGAAAAATTGCTTGCACAAACGTGTGACAAAAGTGTATTGCCAGCTGTTTTAATTTAACATGATGTCGCTCGCATCTTTGTATGTGTTACTAGGGTTAGGTTGTTAACAAAAATCCAACATAGAAACTTTCCTCATCAGGGAGAAAATTTGTACTTGGGAAATGATAATCGTGAAATATTACAAGATGATTAACAGTATTACATACATTTTGGTAATTAAATCTATCCGCTCTGACAACATTACATGAAAATGATGAAGAAAACTTACTAGAAATTTATAAAATGTGCAATGCAGAATCTAATACATTTCTAGCTGGGAAAACTCCTTAGATTGTAATGTATACTATTCACGCATTTGTACCACAGTAGAAATTTCATTTGGCAAGCCCACTGACGATTCCGGGCCCCGACCGGATAGAAGCTGGGCACGCCCTGCAATGGGGTAAACCAGTGTGGGGACGAATTGGGTGACAGGTAGCACGCCCCTTGATAGGTCTTTTCGGTGTTACCCAAAAACAATTCCCCATAGGGCCGTATGGGCGTTCCATCATGTCTGCGATTTTGGTTTATTACTGCGCAGTAAAAATTTACCACCTGCAATTGGTTCAATGATAAATTACAACAATGATTTTATCGGACAAGGTTAGTATTTTATTAATGAAACTGCCTCACCTATGCTACATAAGACATGTACAGTACCGAAACACCAACCTGATGCGGTAAAATCATTGTTGTAATCTGTATTTGAACCAATCGCAGTTCAGATTTTTTTACTGCGCCGCAGTAAACCAAAATCGCTACCTATGAAATGTAATAATGATTAAGGTGATGTCTCAAGCGTTTATCTGAGATCATTAAAGAATGTTTGCAGTAATGGTACAGGGTAGCAAATATGTCGTGTCTTCGTCTGTTGGAAAACATCGTAACATTAATGTACAACCCTGCTGAAAATAATCACGTGCAGTTCGTACGTAGAGTTCGTAGTCAGTAATTACTACGTACCAACTGTACGTAATTATTTGTAGCGGAATACAGTTCCGATTTAGTCTCTACGTGGAGATAGTGCCCATTACGTGGGGTACAGTATGCCATAAAAGTACGTAGTAATTACTATTTACGAACTCTACGTAATTACTTTCAGCAGGGAAGTAATTAGCGAGTACAAATTTATGTCCTTTTCTTTCAAGAAACGAATAATTGCAACAGCAAGTTATTCAGTAGGAAAGTGTGAAATGTTATATGACACAGTAATTAATGTAAAAGTAACGAAAACGTAGGAATTACCCTATTGGCGAATAATATTCATATAATATCCTTTATTTATTCATTTTACGAAAATTATATTCCAGACATATGTTAGGGATGTAATATGTCCGCACTAATAGTTTCCTAGGAATATTATTTAACAATTCCTACAATTTGTTATAATAATAACGGATTTTTTGGGGATATTTTTCGACATTACTCATTGAACAATTTATGTAATAAAAATTGTCACACAACATAGCGTAGAAATAGTTCTGAATAGCCTACATTATTTCTAACATAGATCAAATCATCGCGATTATTAAATTTCTTTAGTAAATGATTCTGAAAAATATCCTCAAAGTATCACGTAATTATTACAATAAATGACTGAATTTATTAAGCAATGTTCCCAGGACATAACTAGTGCAGACATATAACATCCGCAACATATGCCAAAGATATTATTTTTAATGTTATATGCATATCAACCCACGATATTGTATAATATAAAATAATATCGTTTGCCCATGGGGTACCAGTAACATTTCCGCTTGACATAACGGTTCCATATTTTTAGAATAAGAATGAAAATAATTTCACGCATTAAGCAAATGATAAGAATTAGTTTATTTGCAATATGTTATGTAATTGTACTACAATTTGTTAATACGTTAATACAGCGACACACACCTTCTTATCAAAATACATTGTGGGAAAATTTTTTTCCGCGAGTGCGCGTGTCTTTCGTTATGTATATGCAGTGACATATGACTGCGCTATTCATTGTCGACACTTTTCTTCTGTGTTTTTTAAATTAATTCCTGAAAAAAGGAAAAAAAGAAGTTCGTCGATTGTGAATTTACCACATTGGTTGTGTTAAAGACATGGGCAATTATAATAAAACGGGAAAACAACCCGCATGCAGCAGACGGCGCTCGCGCAAAAGGAGATTTATTGAAAGGTAGGTTATATATTGATCTTATGTATAATCTGCCCGGTGACACTTGTCAATTTATTTCGGACACAATAAGTACCAAAGTGAAGTTGCTCGATAATTCAATGTGGCCCCGACCATGGCGAAATATATAAATGTAACCTGTCATTGGTATAATAAAAGTTTAAACTATTACGACAGGTGTTCAGTAAACATGTCTCATTTTCATCTTGTATTCTATCCTTCCTTGTACCTATGTTTATATCATGTAAGTAAAAAAGGTAGAAAACGAGATGAAAACAGGATACATTTCAGCGGAGCTGTGGTCGGTCCATATTTACGATTGCGCCGCGAGCGGATCTGGCCTACATTGCGGACAAATATTTTAATAGGAAAAGATGCAAGTATCACCGCGCAGTGTAAATGCACGTAAATGCAACTGCGAATTTTTATTTGTATGGTAATTTGTAGTATACGCTGTTCTCTTAATGTTCAAGAAATTGTAGAGGCGCCACGGGTAGACCAATCATGTTTAAATGTAATATTTAATCTCCGAAGTTTACTTAAAAAATTAAAATAAAAAACGAAAAGAGTATAGCTATATATATTGACTGTACTTGAATTATAATAAAGAATTAAAATAAGTGTACATAAATTTGTTTACGTTACTTATTTTTGTAGCAATTGAAAGGATATTTCATTTACAACTTTATCATTAAACTTACTATTTGCATTGAAAATATAATGTAAAATATAATGTAGTATTTTTAACATTAATAAAATACCTTTGAAATTCGCATAGTTGTAAATAATTTACATAAAAGTGACATAAAATTCAACATATATAGTAACTAATAATTTAAATTTATTTCGTCTTCATTAATGAAATTGCAATAATTAATTCGGTGATTTTCGTATACAAAGTAAATGTAACGTAATTTGTAATAAGAATATTTAAAATATTTTAAAACTATAACATTATTTCAAAAATTAAAAAAGATATTTGAATGCTTATTATAGAATTGAAAAATGAATGAGTTCAAGATGAATTGAAAAGTAAAATGTTAAATTTTGAATATATCACCCTAGGAATTCATTTAATAAAAACCAATAATTTTCTATTCTTTAATCAAATATTTTTTACAGGGTACATTTCTACAAATTACTTACAAATTTATATATATATATATATGTCTATATGTATATATATATTTGTAAGTAATTTGTAGAAATGTAGCCCGTAATGGATACTTAATAGAAAAGAATAGACAATCTTGGGTTTCCGTGAAATGAATTCCTGTTGGACCATTTTAAGAAATACAATATAAATTGAAACACTTTTATTTGTTTTTTATTCATTTTCGATTGCTGAGATACTTTCAAAATATGTCTTGCAGGCTGTCTTTATCAATTTTTGCAAAATATTGTTATTACGGACTATATTTGCTTTGTACACGAAAATCATCGAATTAAATATTGCAATTTTGTCAACGAAAATTAAAGAGATTAAAATTAGTAGGTACCATGAATGTTGAGTTTTACGTCAAATTTATTTTTTAAGTAGACTTCGAAGGTTAATATTTAAATGTAAACAAGACTGTAATTTAAATGCAAAAATTGCCAAGAAGACAATTACATTTAATTGCCAATGCGAAGTGGCAACACTGTACGGAAGAGCCCATGAAACGTGATGTTAATACTCCTGCAATGTAAAACCAATGTTTTTGAAATGTTACGTAGACATAATGGGTTCGCACTAATGAATAATAATAGAATTTGGAAGTAATTGATATCAATTTAATTGCATAATTGATGTAGAATTGTAGAAAATATTTGTAAAGGTAAAATTTACTTGTATCTCTACAATTAATTCTCATTTATTGCAGAAAAAAGAAGATAGAAAAAAATGTGGCATCGCCTACGGAGGAGGCAATGCAGCCGTCTGTGGATGACATTTCTTTCAAAGGAGATGAAATGCAATGTGATACTAACATTGAAGTGACGAACATCTCCGTAATGATGGATGATTCAACATTTTCAGTGGAAAATGTTGACAGTTTGTCAGGTAAATGTTCAAATCAAGTATCGCTTAATAGCAACCGTAGTCTTTCGAACCGTATCACCAAAAGATACGAACATTTAATGGAAGCTTCGACATGTGAAAGAAATGTTGATGAGAGTAGTTTTGGAGTAACTCCAAATGATTGTTCCTTTGAGCAATTAAACTCGGTAGATTGTCATCTACCGGATCTCGCAACAAATCTTTCACGAAGTATTGCTGTAACTGAAAAAAGTAAGTGCAGCGGTGCTGCGGAAGCTTCCAAATGTGAAAGCAACGTTGCTGACATCAGGTTTGGAACTTATTCAGACGATGATCTCCCGGATCTCATAACTGAAGCCAGTAATGAGAAGAAGGGGGATTGTGAAGAAGATGTTCATCTCGGTGCACGATGTATTGT
>JABFPL010000022.1:0-10978 GCA_022817405.1 Heptascelio sp. ZL-2020 | reverse complement strand
TATCAGTTGATGTTAGTACTATTTTATATATTCAAGAGAGAGGTGTCAATCCTTGTTTTACCTCTGATATTCTGCGGAGACGCAAATGGAGTATACAAAAAAGGAAATAAGATCTGGTAAAATATTTTTAAATTAAAAAAAATACATATCTATTAAAAATAATTTTTTTTTTTTTTTTTTTTTAATTTTATAAAATTTTTTTTTAAAATTTTTTTTTGTTTTTGTTTTTTATTAAAATTAAAAAATTTTTTTTTTTTTTTTTTTTTTTTCAGATTATTATTATTATTATTACTATTATTTTTCAAAAAAAAAAAGATACGATATTATGTGTATGTTCATTATATCATATATGGTTTTATATTAACATTCTTCTAAACTGGATCGAATATATTTTGACGATGTGGCCGAAGGAGTTGTATTTTCCTGTGTTTCTGTTGAAGATTCTCCCCTTTCCGCTAATTCGGGTAGAGTGATCAATTCCTTTCCTTTGGTAATTAATATTTGATTTTCCTGGTCCCATCTAGCAAATCGTTTTCGGTGTTGTCGATGTAGGATCCAATTGGCTACTCCATTGAAACACGCTCCAAATAATTTAAAAGAACATCCAACAGCGGAGTGAAGGGAAAGGATATTTAGGATAGTGGATATAATGATTTTAAAAAATTTAAATATAAGTAAGGTCATGATTATGCCAGCACTGTAAGTCCCGTATCTAACGTATCCTTCCCAGAATGAATTTAACTTATTTTGAACTATGCTTTCTACTTCTCCAGGATTTAAAAGATTACTTAGAGAGATTTGCGATGTATCGACCGTTTTACCTACTATTTTGCGAACCAAAGTATTTAAAATTGCTGGTCTGTTAGAAGGAAACATAACGTCCTCCCGTAATCTATCTAAGTCTTCTTGTGAATATATACCACTAGTAGCTAGATTTCCTATAGATTTGTATTCCCAAATGGGTTGGGTGTTTGGTTGCATTTTATGTGGACTTTTAGTTTCTGTAGGTATCGGAAGGAATTTATACCAAATTCCATTTATATCGTACATGGGTGGAAGAATGGGGTTACAATTTATTTGAATGGCTGTATTTTTTAATATTCTTGTTCGTGGTGTAAGAAAGAAACTATCATTACCTCTGTAAACGGGTAGTTCTTGATAACAGTTCTCAGTTTTTCGAAGTTTTACTAATGTAGGAATACATTTAATTATGTAAACAGTTTCTCCACTCATGGTAGCCATATAACCCGGACCTTTCATAAAATCGAAAGCAAATTGATCGGGTTGTAAAGTAGCTAAGCTTAAAGAGTTTCGCAAAACCTTTTGTTCTAGGAGACATCTTTGTAACACTATATTCTGATAAAGTTCACTCATTTGTTTTCGAATATGTTTCTCAACATAGACAAATTTAGAATTTACGTACGTGAATACGTCCATTGCTTTGGGATCAATTATTTTTTCTGATGTAAAAGAATGACCTTCAACAATAAAAAGTTTAGGGTGCTCAGTTTGAATTAATTTATAACCACATTTTATGTACTCCTTTTCTTTAGTTACGGCAAAGGTAATGTCATTAGTTTGAACAGTATAGATTGTTTCTGATGATGAACCAGTGGACAGAATGGCTTTTTCTGCAGTTCCTTGATAAAGGAAATCATATCGAGAAAAATCACAAGGATCTTTGGGAAGTCTCTCCCAGAATATAGAGCCTCCTTCATAATCTGAACATTCTCCCTTGTTGAAATCACAAATTAAGCCATCTCGAAGATGAATTCTATTGTTATCTAAATTTACTGTAGCAGTATAATCTTGGAGAGTAATTTTAGCGGTTCCTAAAACTACTACCTTATCATCATAAGAATGAAGATGATCTGAATAAGGGACACCAATACAAGTTCCATCGGTTTTTATTCTGCCTGCAAGAGTGATACTGATAGTTTGAGAACTGTTAGGTCGTAACCCATCGATCACTTCATCTCCTATAACATATCGACCCGTTTCTTGGATTTTCATGCACCTTGATTTTTCTATATCTAACATATATTCTGCTATACCATGATTAACAACGCTAACATGTGAGTGCATACCACAATGATATACCTGTCTTTTTATCTCAATGTTACAATGGTAGACTTGCGTCGTTTTAAAATTTGTAAATTGTAATAATTGAATGTTTACTGATTCTTTGTGTATTTGCATTTCAGGCGGTTCACAATTACCTACATCTCTAAGCGATATTACGGTTATATTAGTATTTCCATTGGCACAATCATAACCTATCAAGGCGGAACTTAAACTAAGGACATTAAGGAATATGAGAAGAATCATTTTTCCAGGACTGAAACAGAAAAAGAGGTCAATAATCTAAATCTTCTTCACAAGTCAAATAGGAATGTTTTAGTCTGTCACTGGAGACGGTTCTTGTTTTGTTTTTAATCTTAATATTAATTCTTTTATTATCAATAATGTCAACTATTTCATAAGGACCTGAGTAATGGTTGCTGAATTTCCCCTTTTTTGAACCAGCCTTTAAGAATACATAATTACCCACTGTGAAGTTATAAGGATTTGTTTTCCGATCATAATAAGTTTTTGATTTGTCTTTAGCTTTAATTAAGTTTTTCCTTGCCTCCGAATGTAAATTATGTAGTCTTGTCATCAACTGTATTAAATAATCGTCATATGTTTCTAATTGTTCACATTTCTTTAATGATATACTCGAGGGTAATAAAGCTAGTTTTCCAAAGATAAGTTCAAAAGGAGTTTTTTTAGTACCTTCATGTACACTAGTATTATAACTAAACATACTCATATACAACCATTTATCCCAGTCTCTTTCATTTTTTATATAATGTTTTAAATATTCAATTAAAACATGATGTGAACGTTCTAAAGATCCGTTAGATTGCGGATGAAAAGCAGTAGTTTGATATTGTTTTATTTTTAAAATAGTAGCAATTTGTTTAAGTAATTTACTAGTAAAATTTCGACCCTGATCAGTGAGAACAGCTTTAGGAGCTCCATATATACATAAAAACTTATTTATAAATGCCTGTGCAATTGTTGTTGCAGTGGCATCCGGTATTGCTACAGCTATGCAATATTTAGTTAATAAATCTTGCATAGTTAAAATGTATTTATTTCCCTGATCAGAGATCGGAAGCGGACCTACAATATCCATAGCTATTTTTTCGAAAGAAGTTCCGGGCGTATCAGTAATTATCATCGGTTGACGAACTTGATTCCGTACTAATTTCTTTAAATTACAAGTTAAACAATTATGTATAAAATGTTCAATATCTTCTTTCATATTATCCCAAAAATGACTCTGTCTAATTCGATTATAGGTTTTCGTTATTCCCTTATGTCCTCCCGTGCTACTACTATGATTTTCTTGCATTATATTAAATCTTTCTGATATGGGAACCTTGGTAACAATATTAGTACAAATTATCAATTTAATATCTATTAATTTAATCATATTTTTTAAACAATCTAAAATTTGATTCCAATGCGTATGATTACTTATTTTGGGTAGAGATAGAGTAGTTATAGAATGTTCCTTTAAAAGGAATTGCAATTGCTTTATCGATTTTGTAATTAATTTCCCTATAAGATTTTGGTTCAACTCACATTTATCATCAGTCACACACAAACCGTAATGATATTTCGTGCCCTTTTTAATAAATTTTATTTCACCCAGAATTATTTTATCGAAATTTTTCAATTCTTTTTTTCTCAAACAATCTTCTCCTTGTATTTCAATAGGTTTTCCTTCCGTGTTTACAAAATACAATATATTATCCTTTTGAAAATAAAGGGGGTCTCTAGATTCGCTTATATTTTTTCCAATTTTGATTATATGAGGTATATCTCCCTCTTCTTCTTTACTTTCGTATTCTTTCAGGATTTCAGGATCAGGATCTTGGATTTCTTTTCTCAGGATATCAGACTCTTTTTCTTCAAGTACTTGGACTTCAGGATCAGGATTTCGGGTTGAAGTTTCATTTTTCTTTTTTCTTCCCCTTTTTACTTGTTTTAATAATTCATCTTCCTTTTTTCTTTTTATTTCTTCTCGATATTGTTCTCCTTCTGGAGTGGGTTTAATTATTCGTTTGGATCGTTTTACTTCTTGTATTGTAAAAACATCCTTTTCATTTCCTCTCGATTCAAGATTTAACTCATCGCGGTCAATAGGATTGCGAGAAAGAGCATCAGCATTCACATTTTTCTTACCCGATTTATAAACGACATCGAAGTCGTATTCCTCCAATTTTAGTCTCCACCTGGTTAATCTTGATGTTGGATCCTTGGACGTCCGCATCCAACATAAAGGTTTGTGGTCGGAAACGACTGTAAACTTTCTACCGTATAAATAAGGTCTGAATTGATGTACGCAATATAAAATTGCTAGTGCCTCTTTCTCATATGTGCTGTACTTTCTTTCAGGTTGATTTAGTGACCTGGAAATATATGATATAGGTCTATCTTTGCCAATTTTTCCTTGGCTTAAAATTCCACCAATGGCTATTCCCGAAGCATCTGTGGTAAGGATAAAGGGTTGTTGGAAATCTGGGAATTGTAGGATGGGGGCTTCGCATAATTTAGTTTTTAAAGTTAGAAAAGCCTCTTCTTGTTCTGTACCCCAAAAAAATTCAGTACCCTTTTCTAATAATTTTGTTAGTGGTTTAGAAATATTGGAATATTTTTCTATAAAATTTCTATAGTAACCGGTCATGCCTAAAAATTGCTGAATATGTACAACCTTTTTAGGTTTCGGAAAATTAATAACGGCTTCTAATTTTTTTGGATCCGGCTTAATACCATTTTCTGTAATTATATGTCCCAAATACAATACTTCTCGTCTCAAAAATTGACATTTGTCAGGCTGTAATTTTAAATTGGATTCCTCTAATCTATTAATTAATTTAAAATACTTTTCGCGATGATCTGACAAATTTTCGGCATAAATGACTATGTCATCCATATATACAAATAGTTCATTGTCTTGTAACCCTGATAGAACTACATCCATTAATCGTTGGAAAGTAGCAGGAGCATTTTTCAATCCAAACGGCATTCGATCAAACTCATAATGTCCGTGTGGGGTGGAAAAGGCTGTTTTATGACTATCTTTGGGATTCATCTTTATCTGGTGGAAACCAGAAGCTAGATCAAAAACACTGAAATATTTGGCTCCACCTAATTTATCAAAAATTTCACGTATATTTGGTATTGGGTAGGAATCTCCAATTGTTTTTTCATTTAATTTTCTAAAGTCAAGAACGAGTCGCCATTTTTTATTCCCGTCAACATCGGGTTTTTTAGGGACTATCCAAATGGGAGTATTATAAGGGGACTTAGAATTTTTTATTATTCCAGAATCAAGAAGATCTTTAACTTGCTTATTTAATTCATCTTTCAAATTGGGTGGGAAACGGTACTGTCTCACGTTTATTGGTCGATCGTCAGTGGTTGAGATTTCATGTGTTATATCATTGGTTGCAGAAAGTTTTTCTCCCGGTAAATGAAACTGATTCTCACTCTGTTTTATAAGGTATTCGGCTTCCCTTTTCTCTTCAAAACTCAAGTGATTTAAATCAATCAAGTTTAACAAATCCTTATACCTTTCACTTGTTGCTATTAAATTACATTTCTTCTTTATCATTCTTTTAACTCTACCTGCTACACGTTTTTTAGAAACAATATTTTCTTTATCTCTAAATTTATCCAAAGAACAACTTCTCTCTTCTGAGGAGAGAAGTTCTTCATCTTTTGAGGATGAAGCATTATAATCTTTCTCATCTTCGATAAATGAGTTTATACAGTCATAATGGTTACATTTAGATTTGTGCGTTTGACAATTTTCTTCTTTTGAAGAAGAGAATTCTTCATCTTTTGAGGATGAAGCATTGCAAGTCGACGAATTCATCTGGCAGCAATGGTTTTTTAATTCAGACAAAGTATGTTCCTCTTTTGAGGAAGAAATTTCTTGATTTTCAGAAGAATTAATTTGCGAGTTAAAAGGTACATTGTCAAATCTTTCGATTTCTAACAGCTTCATTACTGGTAGCGTGACTTTAATATCATTTTCATTCAGGTTGTATATTGGAACATAAACGCAACCTTCATGATTTTTGACTATGGCTTCTCCCATAAACACGTTAGATTGAAAGTCATATCTCGGAAGATATCCTTCCTCCAAATTTGTTTCAGTCAAGCGTATGCAAACAACTTTCCGTTCTCTAGCTGCTATTTGTATAGAGTTAAAGAAGGGAATTTCCTTATTATCTAATATTAAGGAATTTTTGTCATAGTCTAATTTTACCTTGTGTTTAATAAAAAATTCTCTACCGAGTAAACCTCCTTCCTGCAACTTGAAATCATCGGGTATTATGTGGAATTCTGTGTTATAGCCCATGAAATCTACCTCTAATCTACCCAAAGTGTAAACGGTGTGGTCAGTTATTCCGCTTAAACTTAAAATTACAGTTTTATCTACAATTGTATGGGGCTTTAAATATTTTAGTTTCAATAAATTGGGTGCCGCGCCTGTATCTAACAGGAGTTCAATAATTTCTCCTACTTCTACCTTAATAGTAGTTGCGTTGTCCGAGTTATTAAGTTTAATAGGACAATCTAGGATGGTGGGGGGTTCATTCTTATTGGTGAATTGGAATTGGGTGGAGGATTTTCGCGTGTGTTGACCTCCCCTGTATTCAAGGGGAGGTGTTGGGAGTTTCCCAACCTCCTCAGGTTATTTTGTTTTCTCAATTCACAGTCGAGAAGCTTGTGCCCTGGTTCCTTACAATAATTACAATACATAGTCATTGAATTTGATTGGTGAGGTATAGGGTTATACCTTTGATTTCTCGGGTACTCCAGTCCGTTAGCATTTACTGAATTATGTATGGGTGGTCCCCTTTTAAAGATGAAACAATCTATAGCCTTATGACCGGGCTTGTCACACAATTGACATTTAGTAATGCTTTGTGGTTGACTGCTTGTGATAGTGCGTATACGTCGAACATTTGCACAATTCGATGCTATATGTCCCGGACTTTTACAAGAATAACAAAATCTACTATTCCGACAATTTTGGCTATTATGACCTGGCATTCTGCATTGCTCACAGAAGTGAATATCATTTCTCCTGTTATTTCTGCACTGTCCGGCCTCATGTCCCGGTTTTCGGCAGAGTTGACATATTTTGTGTTCCGCGAATTTATTATTACCTCCCAATAATGAGCAATCTTTGGTTTTATGATTGCCCTTTTCACAGATAGCACAAAGAGACATTTCCACATGCTTTAATCTATGTAACTTAGTCTGTATTTGTAATTGCCTCTCAATGTCGATCGCTCTATCACCGGCATCTTTAAGGGTATCAGCTTCTCCCATTTGAATGAAAATATCCTTTTGAAGGCCCAAAATAAAAGATTTAGTGACTTCTCGGTCAACTTCGGCTCTCTGAGCTACCGAAATTTCCTCATTATTTTTGGATTCTAATATGGCCCTTCCTAAATCTTGGGCTCGATAAAAATAATCTTGAACGCATTCATTTGGTCCTTGACATAACCCACTCACTTTACCCCATAATGTGCATGTTGTCTCCAAAGGTTTGTGATTTCTTCGCAAGACATTTAGTACTTCTCTAATAGTTTTAGTATTAGATTCGCGAATAGAACGTAAAGCATTACCCCGTAATCGCGTCCGCAACATTGTGACCAAGGTTGCTTCTGCATTTCGAGGTAACATAAACTTAGCATCTTGGCAACCGGACGCGAAATTTTCAAACGAAGCACCATCAAAGTCTCCAGAAAATATCGGAATAAGAGTAAGTGCGTCACTCAATTTAACATTGTAAGAATGTTCTTGGGCCGTCATTCCAGTACTTTGGGTGTGATTTGAATGTGAAGATTCGCTTTCTTCAGGGGTGGTTCCTTCTCTAGGCATTTTGACAGGGTGTTTTCTTACAGGGGAGTGTACTAAGGATCTTCCTTTCCTAGGAATTGAATCAAGGGAAACAAAAATTTGATTCGGATCTAGGTTATTATCTTTTAAAGATTTTCGCGTTACTGCTCTATCTAATGGATCAGTCATAATCTAATAATACGCATTGGTTATGATATCTTCTGATTATTGCTTTTATTTCAACACTCTCCAGAAATCACACGATATATGCAGAAAGTTTTGAGCAAATTTATTTTTATCAAAAGGATTACTCTAAGTCCTACCGACTGCGCCAAAATTTCAAGACCCTTGTTACGTCCTAGAACGTCACAAAAATCTTAGGATAAAGTTTAATTCTTTATTATTAAAGAATCAAACATCACCCTTAGTTTTCTTTAACCATACTCGTGAACCTCTAGGAAAGGATTGAAATAAAGCATGGAAAAAAATGTTATTTAAATTTTTAAGTTCTTAATTTATTTATAAATATATTAAAACTTACACTTAATGAAATTGTAGTGGTCAAGTTGCGTTCGACGGAGCTGCAATTCTGCGACCTTCTCGTACAACCACTAACCACGTAATATTTTAATAACTTGAAGATAACAAAAATAATCACGCAGTTACTAAAATTAAAACAATGACGACGGAGTAAACTCAAAAACGACGGTCACGGAGTAAACTTAAAACGGTAACGGAGTAAACTAAAAACTGCGGTAACGGAGTAAACTTAAAACGACGGTGACGGAGTAAACTTAAAACGACGGTAACGGAGTAAACTTAAAACGACGGTAACGGAGTAAACTAAAACAAAGGCAACGGAATAACTGACTAACTCGGTGTCAGGAACATGGTCTTTTAACAATTTTGGATATCAAAAATTTCATGTAGAAGTGGAAATAGTAAAAGTAGAAATGTACGAATTCGGGGAAATAGCGGTCCCCGAGCTTGTTCTATTTTCTATCAATCAACATTTTCAATGTAAATTAATGCAGAAAAATGGTACCAAAAACCTTATTAAAAATACTTAACAGTTCACTAAAAGAATTTCAAGAGTTACTTTGAAATTTTAATTTTATCGTTTCATAGATAAAAAACATATTTTCATAAGTTTTATGACTAAAGTGTATGTCTTATTGAAAGGTCAAGTGTTTTAACGAAAAACATTAAAAGTTTTCTTTTACTGAGAAATGTATGTTAGAAATACTTTTATTGGTATAAATTATCATGAAATTTAAATCATACGAAAAGTTGCGTTCAGCAGCCTTTGCGTAACACCCCCGGATTTAAAAGATGAAACATAATTTTGTGTTTTATCTTAAAAATAAAGATTCAAAGTCAGATTTGAATTTTTATTTTGTCGGATTTGTCGTGAAATTACAAATCTTGTGAGTATACTTTGTACTAAAAGTATGTGTTCGGAATTTTGATATATAAATGTATCATATCATGTACGTATATAACGAGGATATATTTGTATATACGTTATATCGTATCATACAATACAGTAGAGCACAGGGTGTTACTTAATGTTTGCATAATTTATAAAAATACATCTGTCCTCCCCCCCTTTATATATATATATATATTTTTTTTTTTTAATTTTTTTTTTTTTTTATTAACTTGTCTTGCCCGTAAACTGAATTTTCATTAGTGGATTTATTTTCATTATAGATATATCTTTTCTTTAAATATTTTTTAACGAAAGTTTTTGGTTTACAAGAAAAGAAAGTCAGAGATTATATTTACTCAAAATTGTTTCGATGTTCTGCTCCAGGCGGACCTTCTTTGAAGTAGGCTTGTAGCGTCGGCCTAGTCATAAATCTTATGCAGTTTGGTTGCACCGCGACTTCGAATATTTCCAGGAGTAGTTGATAGTAGCGACCCAAAATGCTGAGTTGTGAAATCAGATGATTGTTTCTTAGTTTTAGTTGTAATGCGACCTTTTCTCGTGGCGGTTGTATAGAATTGTCGTTTATTTGAAATTATTGGTAGCGTCATTCTTCTTGCAGTGTACATTTAACCCGTGCAGTGTAGATTTAATCCAGTGCTGTGTAAGTTTAACCAGTGCAACGTAGATTTAACCCGTGCAGCGTAGATTTAACCAGTGCAGCGCAGATTTAACCAGTGCTGTGTAAGTTTAACCAGTGCAACGTAGATTTAACCCGTGCAGAGTAGATGTAACCAATGGAGTGTTGATTGTTATCTGGCTTTTAAGATGTGGAGAATTCCAGAAGAAACGCACATTTATACATGGGGTGTTTTACAAGTGAGTATAATATACCTTTTCCTTTTATAAATTCGGAAGTGTATCTTAGAAATTAAGTTTGGGAATATTTAATTATATTCTTGGTTGCATATTTGATTCTTCTGTTACAAGATCATTATTCAGAAGAATTAAGTATGTTGGTAAAAGTAAAAGTATATATATTTTTTCCTTTTGTTATCATTATTATTATATATTATTTTATTATTTACTGTATTAAAACATGAAATCAAAAAAAGAAAAATTATCAGTAGTTTTCCAAGTAAAATTTAAGTTTATTTTATCGATATTATATATTTCATATATATAGATATATTTTTTTTAAATTATTATTATTATTACATATATTCCTTATATATATTTATTTATTTATTTATTATATATATATTTTTTTCTTTTTTAATATTAATATTTTGAATAAATTATAATTAAATATAGGAAGAACTAAGATCTCTTAACATATTTTTATATTTAGTAAAATTCCTTACTTGTAACAAATAGTTTATATTATTTTATTCTTTAATTATATGAGATTCTCTATCAAAAGGTTACCGCGGATTTCATTTCTAATCAGATTATAAAATTTTTTTTTTTTTTTTTTTCAGTTTATTATTATTATTATTACTATTTTTTTTCAAAAAAAAAAAAAAAATACAATTTTATTTTTATGTTTATTATAAATTTTGATTTTTTTTATTCATATCAGTTTTTCAAGAAATATTTTACACTTAATTCAATAGTTGATCTCCTCTCATTATA
>JABFPL010000021.1:0-10988 GCA_022817405.1 Heptascelio sp. ZL-2020 | reverse complement strand
TGCCAAGCTTGTATTTTCTTTGATAGATTTGTGATATTCCTCAATTCTCCATCGTTTTTGATAGATTTCGTACAAATAGGCAGCATCATGTTCTGTATCATTAGAAGCAAGGTATAGAATACCAGTTAATCCGTCCTCGTTTATGAAAACTTTTTTGAGAGTCTTCACAATTAGATAGGAAGATGATATGATCATTTTTTAAGAACTAAAGAGTGGTTTTATGGTTTGTTGCAAGGGATGTAGCTCTGATAGCTTTATAAAGAACGGCATTGTGAGGGGTGTACAGCGTTATAAGTGCAGATCCTGCCTTCTAAATTTTGTTGAGGGCGATCTGCGCAAGAAACCTCAAACAGCTGTTAAGAAAGCGCTATGCGTTATGTTATATAGCCTTGGCAAGGCCTCTTTTTCTATGTTAGGCAAGATATTAGGACACTCGCCGTCTATAATTTATCGCTGGGTAGTAGAGGCGATGGGCAAAACTCAGGAGCCAGTTGTCTCTTCGGATATTATGGAGATGGAATTTGACGAGATGTGGCATTTTATTGGTTCAAAAAAAACAAGCTTTGGATCATTAAAGCAGTTGATCGTAGTACAAGGAGAACCGTTGCCTGGGTTACAGGCAATCGTGATACTGCAACATTCCAAAAGCTCTACGACAAAGTGAGTCATCTGAAAGAATGTCATTTTTATACGGATGATTGGGATGCTTTTTCTAAAATTTTACCAAAAAAGCGTCATACGATCGGCAAGTCTGGCACAGTATGTATCGAGAGAGATAATAGCAACACGCGACATCATTTAGGCCGAATGATACGGCGCACTAAAATCGTTTCGAAGAAAGAGTCAATGGTCTACGGATCCATTAAGCTTTGGTGCGCTCTTACAATGCAACAAATATTCAAACAATACCAAGAAGAACTTTTATCTATCTTTACGTGAAAACTCTCGAAAATATAAACCAAAAATTCAGAAAGCAATTGATTGGATATATAACATCATCTTCTAGTAATGAAGCAAAATAGGTGAAATGATCTATACGTTAAAGCAGCTATACTATAAGAAAACTGATAAAGAGTTCTTTGATATTGGAAAAATAGATCTTGGATAATAAAAACCTAAAACCAGAAAAGCATGCATACAATAGATATAATCATCGTTATTGCTTATCTAGCATTATGTATATTGATTGGTCTGTATAAATCAAGATCTATTCAAACATTAAAAGAATACACATTAGGCAAAGGTTACTTTCCAGATATCGTGATTATTACTACCATATTTGCGACTTATATAGGTGCTGACAGTGTGGTCGGAAATATAGGGCAGGTATACAAACTTGGGATGTTTTTTGCTATTACACGGGTTATGACACCTCTATTCTGGCTAATTATGATCAAAGTGTATGCTAAGAATATAGATCAATTTCACGGTTGTATGTCAACCAGTGATATTATGGAGAGGTTATATGGTAGTGTAGGAAGATGGTCAACCAATATCGTTGCTGTATTTTTTGCTATCGGAACTTTGGCAATGCAATCTTCTGTGCTTGGGCATATATTTAATTACTTCTTTCAGATTCCATATGTTCATGGAGTAGTGTTTGGTACCACGATAATAACGTTGTATTCTTGTTTTGGAGGAATACGTGCTGTTGCTCTTACTGATGTGTTTCAATTTGCTATCTTCGTAGTAGCACTACCTGTTATATGTGCCTTTGCGTATAATGATGTAGGTCGATATGATGGTATCATGTTTAGTTTGCCTCAGGAATATTTTACTATAAATATCAATAAAGATAATGTTTGGTTATTTATAAGCCTAATCTTCTATAGCTTTTTACCAACCACCTCAGGGGTTTATATGCAAAGGTTTTTGATTGCTAAAAACTCAGCACAATTAATTAATTGTATAAAAACCATTTGTTACATTAGCATACCCTTTGTGTCAATAATCTGTTTAATTAGCTTTATTATCAAAATAAAAGCGCCGGACATTAATCCAGACACTGCTTTTATCTATTTTATAGCGCATTATACACCTATCGGAATAAAAGGGCTGCTTATTACAGGATTATTGGCGATGATAATGTCTACGGCAGATTCATGGCTCAACACTGCTAGTGTGCTTTTAACACATGATATCATCAGGAAGCTAATACCTTTGAATGAAAAGCAATCTTTATTAACAGCTAGGTTTGGTATCGTTGTTATAGGATTCTTGAGTATTTTGCTAGCTAGCTATGAAAAAGGAATCATGGAACTTGAATGGCTTGGGTGTAATTTTTGGGATCCAATAGTGTTAGCACCATTAACAATAGGCTTTTTAAAATTTAGAACTAACAGTAAGTCATTTATAGTAGCTATAACAGTAGCAATATTATCTACTGCTATCAGTGGATATATAGTAGGAGATTTAGCTACTATAAGCTTAATGTGTGGCATGATAGGTAGTGCTATAGGTTTATTCGGTATGCACTATTGGCAGATATATCAAGGTACTTTCAATATTCATACTCATCCAACAAAATTGATCAATACTAATATCAACGAAAATGCGAATATGGATAGGAAAACTGCACCAGCAGCATCTCAAAGCAGACGTATGTTTGAAGATGAAGAAGAGAAAACTAAAATAATAGCAGATGAATTAAAAAAACAGAGTTTTATTCAAGGAGTTGAGCAAGGTAGATTAGCAAAACAGGAGGAAGTTGCAAAAAATCTTCTACTGCAAGGACTAGATATTAGTATAATTGAAAATGCAACTGGACTCTCTAGAGAGGATTTGGCTACACTGCAGAAAAGCATTAAAACAGCTAATTAAAATTTGGTCTTGGAATCAGCGTCTTGTGCGCAAATCTAGATATTTTGCTCCAGAAGACAACTGCCTGAGCAAGAGGACTTTTCATCAAGCCGCGCTTCTTGAAAAAATTGTTCTGAGGTCGCTGATGTTGAAACTGCCCTTTACGTATCATATGTATCAGTTCAATGCCACCCAAAATGATCTTTGCAAAACGAAATGATTTAAATCCTAGCATTGGCCGTATCCTGCGCTTGATATTTCTGTGATCCTGTTCAATCATGTTATTTAGATATTTGTTTTGTCGGATGCCTATAGCCTCTTTCTAGGGTACTATAAATATTTATGTAAAAATGTTACATAAATATTTATAGTACCCTTATAGGAACAGAAGAAAACGATTCGGTTTAAGGTTTAATTTACTTGCTGGTATCTATAACTTTGAGCTTTAAATAGGTTATGCAAGAGGTCTAATATCAAAACACCTCCCTTGTTAAGCTCATGCTTCCTAATTTCTGGCTTGATGTGTAACCATAATTCTTTTGATCCTAAATCTTCAGAATTAAGATATTTTATAATCTTATCGTGGCTTATATCTCCAGACAATAAATCCGATAAACCAGTAGCTGTGGCATACTTATTTTGACAAATTAAATAGTCTGAATATATATCCAATATTTTCTTAGACATACTTGAGTGCTTTATTTTTTTTTCCTACTTTTACTACCTTTGGGTTTTCCCGCATATCCAGCCCAAACTGGCAATGAATAATTTTTGCCGACGCAACTGTCTTATTTTCTTAGCCTGAACCCACTTTTAGAAATATTCGTGCCATTTTACAACGGATTAGCTATAGCATAAGATGATCCGTGAACAGATACTTCATTTAGCTTATTAATAAAGGCTTTAAGTGATAGATATTTTCCATAACCTAAATGCGTTGTAAGAATTTTTTGTATTGGAACACCAAGATGATAAAGATGAAGAATCTTTTCCTTGTCTTTATCATACATCGAAGCTTGAATAACTCCCTTAGGTTTCCCCAGCTTTATACCCTTTGCCGCGCGAGCACGCAGTCCCTCTTTTGTGCGTTCTGAAATAAAATCCCTTTCTAACTCTGCAAGCATTGAAAAAATAGTAATCAGCACTTTATTGGCAATATTACTTTTAGCTGCTGGGTTTAAATCAAGATTTTGCTTAATAAGAATTAATCTTGCCTGTTTATCCTGAATAATCGCTTCTATTGTATTGAGAGTTTCCTTGATGGAACGTCCCAATCTAGATAATTCTGAAACAATAACGATATCATACGGCAATAATTTATTTAACAGTTCATCAATACGGCGCTGAGCAGTGGACTTACGTGAGGACATTTCCAACTCTATCCACTCATCAACCATCAATTTTTGATCAACGCAATATCGGCTAATGCTATTTTTCTGACTATCAATGCTTTGATCTTGGGTGCTTATCCGAACATATCCATAAATCATACAAATTTTATCCAATATTTCATTGTTCTTGTGTTAAGGTTATTTTTGCACATAATACCATGTATTTTATTATGATTTATAATGTACCAATATGATATAATTTTTTGCATTATAAAACGAGCATTAAAAGAATGAAATTTGATGTATTAGATATACCTTAATGGCAAAGCTTGAAATTCTCCATCCAACAGAACAACTCCGTTTTAATAACCCGCCTAATTTATCACCTGATGAACAAGTTAAGTATTTTCTTTTACCGCCAGAATTAGCAACATGGATAGAGAGTGTAACTAATCTCACGAATAAAGTAGGGTTTATTTTGCTATGGGGATATTGTCAAGCAGGTGTTCGATTCTATAAGCCTGGACAATTTTGTTCATCTGATATAAGAGCTGTATGTCAGCAATACAATCTCAGTAGTGCTAGTATACAAATAATAGACTATAAGCAACGCACATATAATTATCATAAACAAATCATCCGGCAATACACCGATTTAAAAGCGTTTGATGATGAAGCAAAAGAGTTTTTTCTAGAAAGTATTCAAGACCGCGTGGCACGTCATTATTCACCAAAGCAAATTTTACAAGAGGTATTTGAATTACTAAAGGTCAAAAAAATAGAGATGCCTCGATATAACCGCTTTGCATTGATTATCACGCAAGCTATTAGTGATTATGATAAACACTTGCTTCAATCCGTGGAAAGCTCTTTATTAGAAGAGCAAAAGATAAGCTTAGATGATTTATTAAAAGTTGATGAGACAGGGTTTTCAAAAATAGCTGGACTGAAAAACATCAGCAATTCTAAAAGACCTAAAAAGATCAAGGAAAGTATGCTTGATTTTCAATTGATCACCAGAATTTATCAAAGCATAACCACGTTACTACGTACATTAAATCTTCATACAGATACTGTTAAGCATTATGCAACATGGGTACGAAAGGCAAGTTTATTTCAAATTAGTCAGCTGCAATCAAACAAACGCTTTGTAATATCTTGTTATTAAAAAGTAAATATATTTGTAGCAAATAAAGGTTGACTATCTTGTTATTTGTATGTGATAATAGCCTTCCTTGTTAATCAATACACCTATATCGATATAAATCTTTTTCTAAAAACTGCAGGTAAATATAGTAATTCCTTATTGTGATTCTGTTCTCATAATCAATTTCCTTAGTGAATTAAAAAGTATTGCTGAAAATTAGTATAAAGAGGTGGTTTATGAAAGAGAATATGGAAAAGACTCTAAAAATGTTAAATCAGCATGAACAAAATGTACGAGATACATATCATCAGCATCGACTTAGCTTGGCTATTACGCCTGTCCAGAAGGCAAGAATTGAATTGGAAAAAGCAATAAATGAAGCAGCACAAAATGATAGCGACACATTAGCACGCTTAATAGTGGGTTTAAAACCGGAAGCAGTACTAGAAGTCAGAGGTTACGGTGGAGATATGCCGGCTCACGTAGCAGCACGAAGTAACAGTAACTCACTAAAAGTCCTGATAAATGCCTTTGGACAAAATGTGCTTAGAGTGCAAGATAACGGTGGAGATACACCTGCTAACATAGCTGCAAAGTATAACAGCAAGTCACTAGCACTTTTGATAGAGAGGTTTGGAGAGAAAGTACTAGAAGTAAAAGATAAACTCGGCAACACAGCTTTGCACTTAGCTGCAGGGTACAACAGAGATTCATTCAAACTTTTTATAGATAAGATGCCTCAAACAGCTAAAAGCTTGTTTACTGAGAAAAATTCAGCCGGCAGCACGCCATTACACTTAGCTGTAAAGAGTAAGGGAGATTTACTAAAACTCTTGATAGAGAAGTATCCTAAAATCATTGAAAGTTTTCTTAGTGAGAAAAATTCAGCAGGTGTTACACCATTACACCTAGCTGCAGAGTACAATAAAGATTTACTAGAACTCTTAATAGAGAAGTTTGGAGAGAAAGTGCTGGAAGTAAAAGATAACAGTGGCAACACAGCACTACATTGCGCTGCAAAGTTGAATAAAGAATCTCTAGAACTCTTGATAGCAAGGTTTCCAGAAATTATTAAAAATGTGATTGGTGATAAAAATACAGGCTATGACACAGTATTACACTTAGCTGCAGAGTATAATAAAGACTCATTAGAGCTTTTGATAGAGCAATTTCCTGAAACCACTCAAAGCTTGCTTAGTGAGAAAAATACAGTAGGCGAAACAGCTTTGCACATAGCTGCCTGGCGGAATAAAGATTCACTAGCATTCTTGATAAAGAGATTCCCTGAAATCATTGAAAGTTTGCTTTCAGCGCAAGATAAAGGCGGTCACACACCGTTGCACTTATCCACCGGGAATAAAGGGGCATTCAAGCTTTTGATAGAGAAATTTCCAGAGCAAGTAAGGAGTTTATTTTATGTAGAGAATGAATTCGGAAAAACCGTACTAAAATATGCTAACTCTGAATGTCCTGATGCGCTTCCAAAAGAGTATAGAGATACTAAACATAGTTGCGTTATACTTGGAAACAAAGAGTGCACCTCAATCCCTGGACTTCCTGAAGCATTTTCTGCTTACTACCAAGATCAGGTAGCTCTTTTGCTGAAGCTGAGGCTTGAAGATGCTGTACCAGGAGCACTAAAGTCAGTTAATGTGCTTGAAGCAAATTATACTTTAAGAGAGAACAATGAAGATTATATTGCAGCAAAACTCTCGTCATTCATTGTTGCATCTGCAAAAGATACTATACTAATGCCACTTAACATAGGTGGAAGCCATCTGGTTGGTATTGCAGCAGTGAAAGATGGAAATAATGTTGTGATACATTATATGGATTCTGAGCTTGGCCTTCCTACACAGTCGCTTATTGCGAAAATTAAATCTATGCTAAAATCTCATGATAGCTCTATGGAGCTTAGAATAGCTGAAGTAGAGAAACAAAAATACAGCAACTGCGGACCTGAGGTAATAGAAAACCTCACTGCCTTTGCAACTGGCAAGACCCGCGCTTCACAAGAAGAAGCAATATTGAAACATTCGCTTGCGCTTGAAAGATACCTGCTAAAAGATACTGCTGATAGTAATCATCAAGACTTAAGCACAAGTGTTGCTATCTTCGGCGACACATCTGCTTTGAACGAGAAGCTCATTGCACAGGTGCAACACTACCTAAGAACAGGAGAAGCATTTGATACCGCGCGCGCTGCAATTGAGGATGGGACTGTTAGTATTATTCGACAACCTGCTATTTTATCTGATGAGGACATCGTAAATGCAATACCACTGCTCCCTAATGCAGACTCATATCACGATAGTCTAGAAGACTTATATCCCAATGCAGACTTTTCTCAAGATTATACAGCAGCTATAGTAGGATTGCTCTGTAGCTTTGTAGTTCAGTCCTAAAAAGCAGAGTGAATCATACATATTGCTGAGTCAACCTTTCTTGTTCCGCAAGGATTCTATCTTTAAATGCCATATTTGTTTCTTGCTCTGCAGTATTGTCTGACAACATGTCTAAATAACTTAAATCAGACTCGGAAGCGCCTTCGTCATCGATAACTGTACCATATTTATTAGCTCTAGATTGACTAACCGTATATTGCATAATATTTTGACTATTTGAGAATACTTTATTTGCTTTTATGCTACACTCATCTGCTATATTGATAGCAGCATTTGGCTCAAATACACTGCTCTCAGCAAGCCATTTAGCACTTTTATATAGACCATAAGCTGCAGCCGCTATGCCACCTCCAATACCTGCAACAGATAGTGCAGTGGATGTTGCGCCATAATACAAAAGCGGTGATACAACACTTATGGTCAAGTTGTTTTCCATGCCAGTGAAAGTCGCAACACGCGTACCAATGTTGGCAACCATTCCTAAAGCATGCGCTAAATTTTCAACGGTTTGTGCTTTTGATACATTGCTGCCAAGTATTTTATTGCTCAAATTATTCCCATAACTAACAAGCTTGCTGAATATTTTTTCTTCCTTGCCCTGTTCCTGAGATACTCCTATATTAGGCTCTTCTCTTCCAGCTATTTCGATCGCATTTTTGTGGTCTGTTTCAAGTTTTTTCATCTTCTTATCTTGATCATTTACTATAGAAGCCAAAGCCGCTTTAAGTAACTCTTTGCTTGGCTTCATGCCAGGTATAATTTTTTTAAGTAAATCTTTTATTTTTAGCTTTAATCCTGCAAATAGGCTGATATCTTGCCTTAAGTCCATCTCTTTTTTATACTCATCCAGAAAAGCTTTGGCATTATGCACTATCTTGGCATCTGCAATTATTTCTCCGTCTGATATTTGCTGAAGTAAATTTTTAAAGTCTTCTTTTGCTTGTTTTGTACCCTCTCCTAAATCTATAACACCATCTTTCAGCATCAAATCAATTATAGCTTGTCTATTTTGCTTTTTAATGCAGCTATGAATATACTTGAAGTTATTTTTGAAATCTTGAACTTGTATTGAGCTAGAGTCTTGATCAATTGCGAGTCTTAATCCTCTATCAGCCTTCACTATCTCACTTGCAACCCTTTCGAGGCCTCTCCTAGTCCATGGAAGAAGATTACTATTTTGTAGGACATTTTGAATGCGTTGATATTTGTATACTAAATCATTGTGTATCTCAAATCTTGCAGCATTGTTCAGTCTTTTGGCTACTTTTTCAAGATTCTCTGCCATTGTAATACTTTCCTGAGCATTTTGATATTGAGGAGCTTTATCTATAGCATTTTTTAGTGCATCACCTGAAATCACTCTGCCAAATCTATCTATATGATAACTACCTATGATCGGGAAACCTTTTAAGTCTATTTTATTGTCTGCGCCATATTCTACTACTATGTTAGCTACCATATCACCAACAGCATTACCAACCTCTGCTGCTGTATGTAACGCTATACCAACCGAACCTATCCTTTGTAGTACAGGATTAAACATCAGCAAAAAGTGATTTGCTACTGTTAAAAGACTTGCTTTAATCATGATAAGCAGCATCTTAGCTGTAAAAGTTTCACTGTTCTTACCAAATAATGGATCAGCACCTCGCCTGATGAAATCAGCTACAATTTGTTTATCACATTCCCATACTAGTTTTTCTTTTTGGTTTTGTATTTCTCCATGACTGTACTTTTTATAGGCTGTAATCATGAGCGCGCTCATGCCTGCATTGTCAGTCTGATTTATATTGACTCTTGGATCATTCAGTATACGTCTGACAATTTCATGCTTCTTACCATCTTCACATGCCTTCATCAATGCCGTACGACCGTCAATATCACATGCATTGATATCTAAATCCTTACTTAAAAGTAGCGCATCAATCGTCTCTAGATTGCAGCTTACTACAGCACTTATCAATGGTGTAACTCCATGCTTGTTGCTGGCATTTACATCTAAACCTTTTTTTATAAGACTGTTTAGTAGTGATACAGTGCCAGGGTGATCTGAAATTGCTAGATGATGCAAAACCGTATTCCCATGATCATCCTTGGTTGTTCCCAGTACTGCATCGCTAATTTCTGTGAGGCCAGAAATATATTCAATTACATTTGCATCACCACCAGAATATGCTCCAATTAAGAGCTTAGAATCTCCTTTAAAATTATTTATATCTATACCACATAGAATCTTTTTGACTGTTTGAGCGTCACAGTGTGCTGCAACATAATGTGCTGTACTAGTGCCGGTTTTATCTTTCTCGTTAATCTTGTATTCTGCTATCCCTACTTTCTCAGTCAGTTGCTCTATTACTTTGCTATATTCTTCAGGGTTTTCACCAAAATTTATTGCTGCGATTGCTAGTGAATGACAGCCATATTCATTCTTTGACAGCGGTGATGCTTCATTATCTAGCAGCGTTTGTACAGAAACCATGTCTCCTGATTCAGAGGCGAGCATTAATAGATGATCTTTAATACGCGAAGGTCCTTTGGATTTACATATATTATCTATAATATTTTTTCTAATAGAAATAATAGATTCATGCCTGCTCAATATTAGATCACTATATAAAAGTTCAGCAATGCTAATATTGCCTGAAGCAGGATGTGAGAATTCTTTTGTTAAATCTAAACCTTCTTTTTCGAGCAGAGCTTTTATTATCTCGATATATGGCTTATTCAAATCTCTTGCATCTTTGGTGACATCTGTTGCATTTTTTGCTTCTTCTTGATTATCTCTTAAAGCGTTATATACCATCAAAATAGGAGGCATTTCAGGAATTCCGCCACTTGCTTTTGTGCCGCAGTTTAAATCTATATCTTTAAGCTTCATAAGTGCACTTACAACACTCTCTGCACCATGTGCGCATGCAAGGCCTAAGATAGAAGTACTAACATATAATTCTGATTGCTTCTCGCTTGGCACAAACATACGCTCCACTCTTTGAACGTTCACGTCCGTTCCAAGCTTCTCTGCTATTTGGATTAAACTGGAGATCTTGTATGATTCTAAATCTACATTATGGCTAGGGCTGCTAGATATACATCTTTTATATACATCAAACATTACGCTAGGTAACTCTTCTTGGCTTATTGTTGTTTCATCTATTAGACGACGAACTATGCTTTGCCTTTGTATGTCATTATTATTTGATGCAATTGCATCTTGCAGAAAGCTTTTACTATTTCTTACTTCTCTTAACTTAGTATCTATAGATGCATTATTTGGAAATATTACATTCATCTTGCCATCTGCAAGGG
>JABFPL010000019.1:0-11887 GCA_022817405.1 Heptascelio sp. ZL-2020 | reverse complement strand
GCATAATATTCTACCATACACAAAGAGTTTAATGAATCAATATCACACATTAACAAATACATTTCGCAAAATATTTTATAGAAGCACTAAAAATAAAAGAACTTCTAACATGCTTACGACATCAAGCTAAGAGGATGTCATAGTGTCAAAGTTGCGAATTTAGGGTGTTTTACAATAATATTTCTGTTAAACAGCTTTTAAATACAAAGAGCACAGTGCGATTCTTTCTTTATGGGAAGATGCACTTTCTTCACCTCGAAATCGAGGCGGAGTTTGCTACATTTCAATTAAATCAAAATTATTTCTCTTTCAACTACGCGTATGTGAAAAAAGTGAGAAAATATAATATAAATATATCCTTCTTTTGAATTTATTTAACTGCGTTCCATTTAATTACATTTTGAGAAATCTATAATGTCGGCAAAAACTACTTTCACTTGCTCTTAAGGAGGTTCTACAGTTATTCGGCAAATCAATGAAGGTCGATAATGTTGTTAGTCCAATTCGATAAATAATTACGTCAAAATCAGATGTGATTTCGTACTCTTATCACCACCGCGCGAATGTAAAGCCGCCTTCAGAATAATTATAACAAAGTTAATGAAAATTAAACATACGTAAAATATGGTTCAATTTCTTTGGCGTCAAAGACTTCCTGTCATTCTGTCCAGGTAATCTGGGTCTTGCCTTCTTGCTATTAATGCATCGATCAGCAAGCTCTGCCTCAGTATATAAAAGAGTTAACAACTCCTTGATGAAGCACGAATCGTTTTTCTTCTTTAAAATATTCCAAACATTTATGTTAACAAATAGGTTATCACCTAAGTAAACCTGCAAACAATTAAGATTGGTAAAATATTTGTCTAATTTTTACATGAAGATCCATTACAATGAGGGCAAATTTTGGGTATACATATTATACATAAAATTAACAAACCATGCCGTTTTCACATTTATACAGTTTATCGAGTTCTTCCGTGTCGTTATCCTCCGTATCTGGATGATCGGGCATCTCCACCGTTTGGCTTTGTTCCTCATCATGTTTCCTTTCATTTCTTTGAATTTCGTTGAACGAATTTTCATTTCCAGTCACATCTATAAAATAAATATGGATGCTTCACTAAATAAACATTTAACTAAACTAATTGACTTTTTCACCTATTCATATAGTTCATGTTATGCGCTATATTAATTGCACTAATAAGATTAAAATTGGAAGCATTAAATGTGACCGACAACGATACTTACTGTATTTACTTAAAAGAACTTCCTGCAGTTTCATATTCAATGCTCGCAATTTTTGCACTTCTTTTCTTTCCTCTTCCAACACATGCTCCACATTATTTAATTTTGTTTTTAATATCATGCATTCCAAACATTGTCCATTGTTTGGAATGACATGTTCCCGGGGTGACAATGGTCGTACACCACTCACACTATTGGAGGAATAATCATGATTCAAGGTATCGGAGAATGACGTAAATAGTTCTCTTTTCGTATTTTTCTTTTCCGGAGAGTTTTCTTCTTCCGACGTTTCTATGCTATCTCTATTTCGTAATACTTTTGATTTAAATGTTTGTAATATATTGCGTGACATTTTCGATACATTCTGTAAATAATATAATTTTATATTATTTAAAATAATCCAGGATTGTTATTGTTAATTAACAAATAGGATGAAAAATGAGGGCGGCGTTCGTTGCGGTACCATCGTATTACACTGTTTTTTAATAATTATTATGATATTGATGAAAAAATAATATGTACAAAATATTGCAACTTTACTGAAGATTTATAAGAAAATTGTCAAGTGATCATTTCTTTCAACAGTAATAAATCTTGCATATTCATTTTGATTGTGCATTTAAAATAATTTTATTCATGTATTTATTTATTATTTTATTATATAACTATTTATTTAATTCTTCTTATAAAGAAACAATTAACACATGTGTAATGTATAAACAATTCCACATACGATTTTAAAAAATGTGTATAACATTATTAGCATTTAAGTAATGAAAATATAAAAAAATTTGTCCTAATAATAGTTTGTCAATTCTGTAAATTATAATTTTATTATGTCATTCATGTAATTGCTATTAAGTAATATATTATATATATTAATTGTTTCTAAGTAATAGGGATTAAATAAATAATTTGATTTCGATTAATAGTATATTCTGAGTTGCTTATCATAATTTTTTATGGTAATGGACAACTGGCAACATTGGATCTAAAATATCATCGAGATTCCAACTTCAGTATTTAATTTTCTTTCTATATATTCCTTATATAATATTCATATTTACTTTCTATGCGAACTATTCTAATGTTATTTGCACTGAAGTTACTAAAAAAAGTCTAACATTTTCGAAACAATATTAGTAACTCACAACAAAAATGAAGCCGTTTAATTCTAAATTTTGGTGCCAGGTTCGTACGAGTAGGGGTGGTTTGTTTGCATCATGGTCTTATAAGGATCGTGGTTGACATCACGGTGTAATGAAAACAGTAATCACACTTGTTTTAGCCGTTTAATAAAATATTGGTAAATAAATCAAAATGCCCAAGTCGTGTTTTGTACGAAATTGTAAAACCGCAAAATCTAAATATTATAAAGCATCAATATGTAAAATTCCACAACGCAAAAAATTTCGTCAAAATTAGGAAAGTATTATCACCGAAAAATGCGGAGTATCGAAATTTCCTCAAGAATTTCACTTATGTTAACGGCACCTCGAAGAAAAATGAATTGTAAGGAAAAAAGTTATTCAAGATTGTAATGGAAAAATTATTTTTGAAGTAAGTATTTCAAAATTTATCTATATTAGACAAGTTTTAAAAATTATAATATATAATTAAGTGATAATTAAGTGATGTGGTAATTCGGTACATGAAGCAATTAATGTTTCATTTGACCGTGATTCTGAGTGCTATATGGATTGATTTTTTTTCAATAATAAAATTTGGAAGAAATGCAAGAAAAATCAAATTTAATGTTATATCTTCTTATTAGTTTTGTTATCATATTTCATTTGCCTAATTTTGTATTTATCGTTGTATTAATGAAATTTTTGTTTAAAATATTATTCAATCACTTTTCTTCTTTCGAAATGAAAATTTTGCATTTACATACATTTAAAATAAAGTGTAACAAAAATATAAATTTTAGATAAAATTTATATAAAACACTAGTCAATACATATGTGTTAAAATGTATTAACAAATTTTTAATAAATCACATTATTATAGGTAAATGACAGTATTCTCGAATGGCAGTATATAAAAAGTGTACAAGGAATTGATATCCAACATCCAGGACATGCTAGAGCATGTCCCAATTTACAGAAAAACGTATAAGACCAGAAACACATGGATAAAATGCGTGTAAAACTTGCTACACAAGTATAGTATCTACACCTTTTGTATTAATTCTATTTAAAAGTTTTTAAACAGCAAAATAAATCTTATTTTCTGATTATTATTTAATCAGGTTTTCAGCAATTCCATCATTAATGGAATGAAGTTCCACTCAACGCAGAAATACAAGGAAATGGAAGGTTGAGAACCAACGATGTAATTCCATTAATGTTAATAATACATTTTTATCAAATCAGTTACAACGGTCACTACATTAATCTTGCAATTTGACACAAAATCAGGAAAGTGTAAGTGTAACAATTTATTTACCTTCTGCTTCTTCGATGCAGGTACAAATTTTTGTTTTAAATTTGATCTTCGAACAGTCATTAATTTTTGTGGTAAACATTTGATTCTTCCATTGCTTTTCATACAATTTAAAGTATTCTCATTTTCTGAAAATTAATGTAAGAAATACACGTATAATATTATTTTCAAAAATGTTGAAAATACACTTTATTAATAATACTTATGCGTCAAGGTCTGGCTATACATCTCTATTGGTGAATAATATTATTCAATATTTAAAATACTTAATAGTATATAAATATTAAAGGAAGATCACTATCTCCGTATAAAATAATATTACATTAATGTTATTATAATATTATAGCAATAATAAAAAACATTTGCATTTACATTGACAAGACAAAAAAACAACTTTCCACCCTAACAAAAATTTGAACTCGTGTACCTTCCGTTACAAGTCCCATGCTCTAATCAGTTGACCAAAATGAACTCACAATAACCAAACATAAGAACTTGTACTCCTTATGTGTCCTTAATTTCATTGCGTAACAAGCAGAAGTTTTAACCTTTTGCCTTCACATATTGACTTTATTCGCATGGCTAGAGCATACGACTTAATACTTGTACTTAATAAAGATTATATCAAAAGCAGAAGCATTTACAAACACTTTCAATAAATAAAAGTTATTAAAAAATTTTGTAAACCTAAAAGAAATGATTCGGGAACATATTGTAATAGGTAAAAGAATTGATTCAGGAATCATTGCTCTTGGGTGCAGTTAATAAAGAGAAAAATTTGAAATTTATAATTCAAATTATACTCTAATAATGTCAACAAATTAAGGTATTGTATGTATATTTATAAATATACATATTAAACAGCGACCAATATTTAGAAAAAATACAAATAACGTTATTCTAATATAACTATAAAATTATTTGATCTTTATAAAATATAACTTTTCTTACATAAAAGACAATTTTATGAAATTGTACAAACGGAGGATAAAATGTTATAAGGAATTTTAATTAGTATCACAAATATATTAAAAAACATATATATATATATCCCAGCAAAATTATTTTTGGTGAACGCATAAGATTCCTATAACATTAATTTAATATTACATATCGGTTAATATTCCAGTGTCACATTACGGTTCTATTTTGTATATTAAAATATTGTTAAAATTTGTTGTGGGTATACGTGAAATTTTGTACCATGCCACATTAAATTTGTTTGTATCGCAGTCTTACATATAAATTTAAAATTAACTCTTATTTTAGAAATTATTTCAAATATATTCATAGAAATATTAATTAAATTAAATTTATTCAATAAATAAACATTTTCCTGTTTATTATGAAAACATCATAAAAACTTGTGAAGTATGTAAATAAACAAAGACCTTCAAACGTAAACAACACAATGTGAAATAGAATGTACTGGAAATAAAAGAAATAGTTGTGAATTGTAAATTAGAAATGATAATAATTTGGAATAAAAAATAAGTTTTATTACATTCAACAATTATTAAATAGTAGTATAATGCATAAAAATACGTACCTCCTAACTTAATTATCTGGACATCCATCCGGTAACCTTTGTATTGTTCATTTTCAATTTTGTACCACACTTTATGATTAAAGTCATTCTTGTTTTTTGGATTGAAATTTAAAATTTTGTTCACTTCGATCACCTGCAGCTTCAACTGCCCACGATATTTTATCAACGCGAACATTTGTACATATAGTTCACAAAAATTTCGAACTGAAGCAAGAAAGTAACGTTTAACAGCGGCTAATACTTCTCTGGACGTATTACAAATTGGTATTAATACTACCAACACCGAAGCATGTGCAAAACGATCCGTTGTTCACATTTGAAGTTGGCTATTAAGTTTTCTCTGCGTTACCAAATGAGAGTACATATTTTTTGTTCTCTCTCGCACCTGCAATAGTACTGTTTCTCCGTCTAGCTCGTTTCGTGAGCAGTTATTTTTAAAGTAGATAATTGAGTTATACATGCATGGTCGTTTGTTACAGTTTTTTAACTTTTTGATTTTAATGGTGTATTCGAAAAGTAGTGACTCTTACGGAGAATGAAATGTCATCCCTCTCGTACATTTATCAAAGGATAGGGAGTGAGATAGATGAAATTTCATGCTCCGTGAGAGTTAATATTTTTCGAATACGCCATTGGTAAAGCAGAGAAAATTTCATAGCCAACTTCAAGCAGTGATGAAAGATTTGAGATAAACAAATGACTACGTCGATTTGACTTCTTTGTTCTTTGAATGCAAAAAACAGAGAAGGAAATACGACATAGTCATTTATTTATCTCAAATCTTTCATCACTGACTTCAAGTATGACTAACGGATCCTTTTGTCCGTCACAGGGTTGGAGACCGTTGGAAAGGCCTGCTGTATACAGTTCAGTGAATAGCAACATAAAAATCAGTTTGTGTTATAAATTTTAAAAATAATAAGTGCAACGAATGATACGATGAACCGCAGAAGTTATAAATTATATTTACAACGTGGTAATGATGCCAGTGTTCCACGCAGAACTGCAACAAGATATAATGCACATTCGGAAACACCTATGCATTTACAAGTATGTATGAAATTATATTTATTTTCAATTAATACTTTCAAGCGACGATCAATTTAAGTGAAAGGTTAGAAACGATCTTTATATTCTTTGGTGTTGGTATCCCAGTGACACTTGATAGTTTCGAATGTTCCGAAAAAAGACTCACTATGATAAGAAATAGGGCATCAATAATAGGAAAACATAACCTATTTGTCTAATTTATGTTATAAATGTCAATATTTCAATAACATGATGCAAATACATAAAATAAATATATTATATTTTTTCAAAATTTCTTTTCAAAATATTTTATTGCTATAGGGAACAATAGAATTTTTTTTAAATATATTTCAAATTAAAAAAACTTCTTCTTTATTAAAACTCATACTTTATTAAAAAAATTTTTTATTTCAAAATAATATAAATTTTTGTATTAAAACAACGTTTCGGTGCTTCTGCACCCTCTTCAGGTTTAAAATTACATTGTCGTTAAAAGTCAATCGCTATATTAAATAGAACTTATCTTTTTTTTCCTTTCATCTACGAACGAATAACATTTTTTCCGAGTTTAGTATTACAAATCATAACATGACTCACATGACTTCATCAAATCTTAAATTCGAGTTGTACATTTGACGTTTAATATAAGACTAACAATAAGTTGAAATAGGATTTCAGAATCAAAAGTAAATAGTAATATGGTTTCTGTTAGTTATTATTCTATACGAGTAAACAATTATTTATATTTTTTATAAATCACGTAAGATTTCTCTTATTATTTATAATAATATAAAGTTTTTTTTCCACAACTTATTTACATTGAATGTTTCTGAATTAAATTAAGAAAAAGTCTATAAATAATTATTTAACAAAAAAGTTGTTATAATTTGAATTTAATTTATCTAAATCTGTTTTTAAATTAATAGCTACGCTTTCATATTTTTTAATGTTTAACATTTCAGATATCTTCCTAGAGTGTAATTCTTGTTCAATATCTAATATTTCAACATTTTCAAAATCAAAACTGTGGTTTTCACAATCCACAGTATGTTGGTTAACTACAGATTCTCTATTATGTTTTATATCACTTTGGTGTTCTTTTATTCTAGTAATTAAATTCCTCTTTGTTTCTCCTATATAGACTTTTTCACAATTTTTACAATTGATCTTATAAACTACTCCCGTATGTTCTTGTTTGTTAAGTTTGTCTTTACCTTTATCAATGAATTTATTTAACTTGTTAGGAAAAGTATTGACTACTGATAAATTAGAATCATGAAAAATTGTTTTGATCCCATATATCTATATCAAAAATATTGTCAAAATCATAATAGAAATAAATGGGTTATAAATTTAACATCTAAACAAATTCCTACTAATGTTCTTAATATAATAAGTCTTGGTCCTAAATTCAGTTATGAGAAAGCCTCAATACATAAATATGATATTTTTGAAATAATAAAGAACTTTGAAACACAATCTTATAAAATCCATAAAGACCAATTGGATAATAATAGAAATAAATTAATAGAAATTTGCAAAAATTCTAATAAAAACTATAAAGTTATTTCAAACAAAAATAATTATGGTAAAAAATTATTTGATAAACATATTAAAGAAACTGAAAAATTCATTAGAGATAATAAAGACTTGATATTTACTATTTCAGATAAAGGTAATTCTACCGTTATCATTGAAAAAATTTCATACTTAGAACAAGCAGAAGTTATGTTAAATGATACAAATACATATGAAATAATTCCGTATAATCCAAAAAATAAAATTAAAGCATTAATACATAAGAAATGTAAAGAACTTTATGACAATAAATATATAGATTCTAATAATTATAAATTTTTAAATAAATCATATGGAAATTTACCTAGATTTTATAACCTACCTAAAATACATAAAACTACCCTTAGTTATAGACCTATCATTTCAACCTCTGATTCATACACTTGCAATTTAGAAAAATTTATTACCAATATAATAACTTATAGTATTCCAAATTCAAAATATAATGTGAAAAGCTCTTTTGAGTTTATCAAACAAATCAATGATAATTATGTGCCAAATAAATATATCATGATTTCGTTAGATGTAATCTCACTTTTTACTAATATAAAAAAAGAATTGGTAATAAAAGCTATAGAGAGAAGATTTAAATATATTCACAAAAATTTTAATAATAAAATTAATTTTCCAATTAATAAATTCATTCAAATTATAAAATTCATTTTCGACAATTATTTTTTCAGTTTTAATAATAAATTTTATAGACAAAAATCTGGATGTCCTATGGGTAGCAGTTTGTCTCCAATATTGGCAGATATAGTAATGAGAGATTTGCAAGATCATGTATTTTCAAAAATAAAATATATTAAACTTTATTATAGATATGTAGATGATATTTTTTGTATAATTCCTGAAGATAAAATTAATGAAACATTAAAATATTTTAATAGTTATCATAACAACATACAGTTTACAATAGAGATAGAAAAACACAAAATTTAAAATTTTTTAGACATTACTATTCATAACGAGGATAATAAATTAACTACTAATTGGTATCAGAAAAGTACTTATACAGGTAGAGTACTTAATTTCATGTCAAATCATCTTATTTCACAGAAGATTGCCATGGTTTATAATTTGATAGACAAAGCAATAATACTTTCTGAAAAGAAATTTCATAATGATAACATTGAAAAAGTGAAACATATATTGAAAGATAATTGTTATCCTACAAAATTCATTAATAAACACATTAAAAATAGAATTAAATTAATTAAACTAAACAAACAACAACAAAATATTAACAAGAATATCGATAATAAAAAGAGTTATAAATATATAAAATTTCCATACTATAAAGATATTAATCCGAAAATCAAAACAATTTTTCATGATTCTAATTGTTGGAAATTGCGTTCCAACTTGTTTATTTTTTATCTTATTTTTATCTTATTGAAAACAAGTATCATTAGTTTCTTTCGGCGAGGTTTTTTTTCTCCTTTTATCAGACCGTTTTTTGTTACCGCACAAAAACTTGTTGTTTTCGACAATTGTTATAGCCTTTTTGCAATATTTTTTCGATCGCTTTTTTGGAACAACAATTGCCCCGCCGCATGCCGCGCACCACCAGTGCATTTTTATGTTAGTTTCGAGCATGTTATTTGTTCTTTTAATTTTAATTGCATTTTGTTCTTCGTTCCGAAACGTTCGTCTTGCGTTTTCTGAGTTTTCGCGCTGCAGCGTTCTACCGCGTTTAGACACGTTGTAACGATTTCAATCAACCGGTAATTTGGCTTAGAGCTTAACTCCCTCGAAGTTAACTCTTACTTGTTAAACGTGGCGGATTTTATTTCAAGAGTTTGCGCTCTGCATTAGTCAAGCTAATCAGCCGTCTTTCGAAATCACAAACAGTATTGCGATTCTGAGACATAATTCGTCTGAATCTCACGACAGTCAACAACGACTTTTACGCTTCGGTTTCTCTGCTCCAAGAGCATTATTTTGTGATAAACTAGGATAATTTATTTAATCAAACTACGTGTAATTTGATTCGCTGAAATAAAACAGGGAAAATAGCACATCAACAGAATGTCTTCTTCTTTTTCGTCATGTACCAAATCAACTAAGGTAAGTATACTTCAGTAAATATCCAGAACCTTTTGGTCCCATCCTTAGGACTATTTCGGGGATCCCGAAGTAGCCCTATCCATTCACGGAACACTACGTGCGGAACCGCGCGTTTCCCTCTATTTCAGCCCTCGTAGCTGTGTAGAGTATCTTCGCGAACCTGTTAAATTCATTTTAAGAATCTTCATCTTTTTTTCATCGCTGTATTGGCCCTAGAATTCCCTATTTTACTCGTGTTAGATCATCGCGATTAAATTCAGTACGTGTATAGATTGAGGTTGACGCGAGTGTTGCCGTCCTCAATTTTTAGTTAGATTCTCGTGTGATTCGAATAATTATATCTCGGCAGTCAAGGTGATCATACTGACCACGATAAGCGCCATTGGAGAGTGTTGAGGTTAGACGCTCGTTAAACAAAAAAGGGAATTTTGTGCGGGCAACTTTTCTCCCTTTCTTTTCTTATTTGAGTACCACGCGAGTGTGCGATAACCCCGATTCCACATACCGGCGTCTCTCTCTTAGCCGCGACCTTGCCACGCTTATCACTCGGGCATTGATAAGCGAAATTTGATAATTTCGGGTACGAGCAATTTAGGCGGGAATTATTGCATGTTGTTTTATCGTTATTCCTATTCTCGCAATAAGGTCAACTAAACGAGTTAGTCGAACTTATCCGGAAAATAAATATATGTTTAGAACCCTTCGCTATCGAACAAAATCTTTTACTGCGAATACACCCATATATTAAACAGATGGACCTACAGTTTCATTCAATATAATCAATTACATTGATTTTACTGGCATTTCTAATCCAAACAAATTTAATACAGATCGATTAACAATATATATGCATTAATAATTTAAATAACTATATTATTTGTAACAGATGATTGAATTGTTGCTTAATAAGTATCATAATGACGTGTGTGCATATACATATACAGGACGTTCAAAAAGTGTCGAAACCTCACTCTATTTTCGAAAATACTGCTGAACCAAAAAAAAAGTTTCGAAAAAAGTTGCAGGGTTTTAAACTAGCAATCAAAAGGTGCTAATTGTGAAATTGTTTAATGGAACAGGTTATTTTTGACTACGGAAAACGAAAGAATGGAAAAATTACATTCAGTATGACCTTGACTTGAATTGATTATTATTGATTATATAATGCATTATAAAAATCAATATAATTGATTATATTGACCTTGAATAGAATCTGTTTGTTACCCCGGAAATGAAAAGAGGGAAAAAAATTTTCCTTCTACTTCGACCACGACCTTGACATGACTTTCAAAATCATTCACAGGTCGAATTATTTGTTCTCAATGCAAAGATAATGATGCTTTTAATTTTTTTATCTTCACCGCGACGTATATCATAACTTTCAAGATCATTTCTAAACGGAAACTTTTACATTTGCCTCCAGTAATCGAAGCAGTGACCCCGAAAACCTATGATACAGGAACATGAAAGTTTTCATTGTTTCCATTTCCGAGATAAAAATTATACGTCTTTATTAAACATTTTATCTCATGACCTTGGAGGACGGTGAAGGACAAATTTGAAGGTAAACTTTTTCGCTCTTTTCATTTCACACTACACTTTCACAAAAATACATACATACTTCAAACATTCATACTTACATCCATCCGCTGTTTCTTTAAAAAAATTGCCGTCGTTATTACTGGAGTCACTACCAGTTGCAGCTGAGTTTATCTTTTGAAGGTCGCTTACAGTATGGTACTGATCGATCGGACTGACTGTTTCATTGAATTGTCTCCGATGTTGAGGAGTACTACAAATAAATTTTTCGCTATTATCTTCGTTACTCTCAACTAATTTGTCAGTATTACAAATGTCTTCATATTCTTCGTGTTGATATCGTCTTTGACGATTCTCATCTGGTGCAACTATTGTACGTTCTAGTATAAAATAACACCACATATTGAATATGTTATTAATAAAATATTGTTG
>JABFPL010000018.1:7500-10000 GCA_022817405.1 Heptascelio sp. ZL-2020 | reverse complement strand
GCGACGCTTCAGCGCCATCCATTTTCAGGGCTAGTTGCTTCGGCAGGTGAGTTGTTACACACTCCTTAGCGGATTCCGACTTCCATGGCCACCGTCCTGCTGTCTTAAGCAACCAACGCCTTTCATGGTATCCCATAAGCGTCGACTTTGGCGCCTTAACTTCGCGTTTGGTTCATCCCACAGCGCCAGTTCTGCTTACCAAAATTGGCCCACTTGGCACTCTGATCCGATCTCGTGGCTTCACAGTTCAAGCAAGCCAGAGATCTCACCCATTTAAAGTTTGAGAATAGGTTGAGGTCGTTTCGGCCCCAAGGCCTCTAATCATTCGCTTTACCAGATGAGACTCGTTCTGTTTTGTCGCACGAGTGCCAGCTATCCTGAGGGAAACTTCGGAGGGAACCAGCTACTAGATGGTTCGATTAGTCTTTCGCCCCTATACCCAGTTCCTACGATCGATTTGCACGTCAGAACCGCTACGGACCTCCATCAGGGTTTCCCCTGACTTCGTCCTGACCAGGCATAGTTCACCATCTTTCGGGTCCCAACGTGTACGCTCTTGGTGCGCCCCATGTCAACGAAAAGCCGACAGCGAGACGCCCCTGGAGTGCGGGACGGCGCCCGGCGCGAACCGGCGCCCCGTCCATCCTCCCTCAATCGACGCTAGGCCGATCTTTTCTTTCAATACGCCTTTGGGTTTCAACGTCCCAATGACTCGCGCGCATGTTAGACTCCTTGGTCCGTGTTTCAAGACGGGTCCTGAAAGTACCCAAAGCAATAGCGTCGCTGACAGGTATTCGTCGTAAATGATGTCAGCCTGTTCGAGAAACACCGCCGGCCAACAGCTGACCAACTCCGAGGACGGCGCAAGTCCGCGCACCCAGAGTGAAAAAAATGTGGCCGGGCTTGCCGACGGGTCTGAACGCATTCGAGTGCGGCTCCATACCTTGTGCTTTACCGCCGAGCAGTCGGTCGGGAGAAACCGAGCGTCTGCAACCGCGCGCGGTAGACGCGCGCGGTAGAGTCAACGATCTCGGCCCGTAGACCGACACCCAGCGGGTCGCGACGTCCTACTGGGGGAGAAGTGCACGCCGACGGAGCCGAACATAACGCGGCGGGCGCGTGCATTCGACGGGTCGCCGTTAAGCGACCGTCTCGTACATCGCGCGCCGCACGTGAGCCACGCTCCGCAGACGATGAATCTGCCCATTCGAACTTTCGGGTTTCTCAGGTTTACCCCTGAACGGTTTCACGTACTCTTGAACTCTCTCTTCAAAGTGCTTTTCAACTTTCCCTCAAGGTACTTGTTCGCTATCGGTCTCGTGGTAATATTTAGCCTTAGATGGAGTTTACCACCCGCTTAGAGCTGCAATCTCAAACAACCCGACTCTAAGGAGAGACCCTCCCGAGACGCGCGACGGCCGCTACGGGCCTGGCACCCTCTGTGGGTGTTTTGCCCCATTCAAGAAGGACTTGGACGCGTCGCAATACGTCACGGGATGTGATCGGATCCTCCCGAACACTACAACTCCCTGCGGCGTAACCGCGGGATTCAGTGCTGGGCTAATTCCTGTTCGCTCGCCGCTACTAAGGAAATCCTTGTTAGTTTCTTTTCCTCCGCTTATTAATATGCTTAAATTCAGCGGGTAATCTCGTCTGATCTGAGGTCTACGCAGAACGAAGACCGAAATGAAAAAAAAAACAATCGGTCTCCGATCCATTTGTTCGCGCGAACGCCGGTGCTCCGTGCTTGCGTCTCGTCGCTTGTTGCCGGTTTCCAGCGGTTCAAATGCCCCGCCGCCGCCTTTTAGTCTTGTGCAAATTCCAATAAACACAAGAAGCGGGGGGGGGGGGCGTTAAGTCTTTTTCCGTTACGCGCCGAGATCGGCGGCGGCGTCGTGCGCACAATTGGCATCGGTCAGTTAACAGGAAGAGCAACTACCGTGACTCGATACCGTGCGAACACGCACGCGCGCCACCAGCGTTCGAATTCGCGCAAGCGTAACGTCTCGTCGTCGGTCGCGCGGGCGCCCGCCGTCCCCGTGGCTCCAAGGTTGGAAAGCGGGTGTGGCGTTTGCACGCGCGCCGGCGACAACGGCAAACATGACGGAGGTGTGGTACAAGCAACGAGAACCTCGGCGTAGTCGCACAATGGTAACGTTCGAGTTATTTAAAACGACGCTTCGCCCCGACCGCGGCCCGTCGCATCCTTGGACGCGGCGAGTCGGACCGGCCGGGTCTCCGCGAACGTTCAACCGTTCGCCAACGTAGGCAGTCTGTGGTATAGAAGAAAGACCCTCAGCCAGGCGTGGTCCAGGAATTGTTATCCGTGGACCGCAATGTGCGTTCGAAATGTCAATGTTCATATGTCCTGCAGTTCACAAGTATTCGCGCAATTAGCTGCGTTCTTCATCGACCCACGAGCCAAGTGATCCACCGTTCAGGGTAATAATTGTCAATTTGTGTATGATTGTTGGAACTCGGCATCAACATTTGTAAATAT
>JABFPL010000018.1:0-5000 GCA_022817405.1 Heptascelio sp. ZL-2020 | reverse complement strand
TGATTTAATGAGCCATTCGCGGTTTCACCTTAATTCGGCATGTACTGAGACATGCATGGCTTAATCTTTGAGACAAGCATATCACTACTGGCAGGATCAACCAGGGAACTTTGAAATGCCGTGGGCACACTGCGAGACGCTCGGCATTCGTCGATCGCCGCTTCGGGCAAACGACGTGCGAACGAAACCAGCGCCCACGCACTGTTCGATCGTTGTCGACGGTCCGGCCGAAGCCGAACCACCTGTGAGACGCCGCCGTCGAACGCGCGCAAGCGGCGCAACGGCCGCGGCGAGTGAGAACAAGCCCGGGGCTGCGGGGCCTGCGCGCAAAGCCGACGGACGGCGAGACTTTCTATGATTCGTCGCTGCGAGCAGCAACGTAAACGGTCGCACGGGAACGAGTTCGTCAAACGCTGCGCGAGGCAGGACAAACGAACTCCCCCGCCAAATTGACCACGTAAAAAACTTTTTCACAATTCAAGCCAATCTCTCGGATTTTTCAGTGTTCCACGTGCCCGTACGTTAGATTGTGCGCGATGCAATTATCATAACGTCATTGGTAGAGCGCACGAGCGTAACGCACGGTTAGGACCGCGGTTGCGCCCGAAAGCACTCGCACTCCGGCCGCCGGGTCAACGGACGCAGCGACCGGCAACGGAACGACGTCGCGCGGCAATTGCCGCGACGGCGTCTAAACGCGCTCGGTAAGCGCAGAGTTGAAACAATGTAATGCCGTGGGCGAGTTTACGCCCACTGTAGCATAGGTTGGCCGCGCGCACAGGATTGTGCGCGACAACCGACCACATTGGCACCGTGCCGTCCAAGACGTTGGTGCGTGGTCACGCTGTGCATACTAAACCCGACGGCACCTGACCCCGCAACGCCGGCGACCAGCCGCGCGAGGCAAACGGCGCGCCCGAACGGTCACTGGCGGGCCCCCGGGCGCCGAACGGCCGCAGGTGTTTGTTCGTTTGTTATTCTCACGTGCAAAAAAACGCGACCACGCCCGTCGAAGCGGCCGCGCGTAACGGCCGGCGCGGTCGGGGCGCGTGCCACCGCTGGCTTCACCCTGCGGTGCACGAGGAGAAGTTTGCCGTGGGAGTTGCAAGCGCGGCAACTGCAACGGATACCACGGGTCACCGCACGGGGCGCGCCGCGCGTACTCTACAGCCGAGCTGGACGTACGCCGAGCGAAACGCAGCAACCGGGACCGCGGTCGGCAGAGCGGCGCACGCCTTGGCACGCTGTTAACCGTTCAATACGGAGCAGCGGGGAGAATTCCGCACTGAAGCTACCTACGACGCCGACTCATAAAACAACGGTCAGCCTCGCGCGACCCAGCCGATCTCACGCTTAATTAGCTGAAGCTGCGCCCGTGCAAGCTGCCTGCGGTGCAGTTACGGTATAATCGGCAGCTGCCTGCGGCGCCCGACACCCGCGTACCACGGTCAGCTTCACTCTGACTTCGGCGGCGGCGGCGGGGTCCGTCGCATCGTGCGGCTACCCGTGGCACCCGACCGGATACCACCGGCAGGTTCGCGCGGCCCCGCCCCGTGCGTTAGGCGCAAGTGCCGACGAGGCGCAGGGCAGCGGGGCAGGGACCGGGACCGCGACCGCGACCGCGACCGCGACCGGGGTTGAGCGAATGTTGCTGCGAGGTTACCCGCGGCGCCTTGTCCCTCGGGTACCACGGGCAACTTCGCCCGAACGCCCGAGCTCGGAGAAAGCGCTCGCGGCGGTGCAACGGCGAGCGCGCCCGTCATTCAGGCCACGGTCGGCTGAGATTCTACGCGCGAGCGAGGAGAATCTCGCCCGCGCAGCTGCCCGCGGCGCCCGACAGCCGCGTACCACGGTCAGCTTCACTCTGACTTCTGCGACGGGGTCCGTCGCATCGTGCGGCTACCCGTGGCACCCGACCGGATACCACCGGCAGGTTCGCGCGGCCCCGCCCCATGCGTTAGGCGCAAGTGCCGACGTGGCGCAGGGCAGCGGGTACAGGGACCGTGGCCGCGACCGCGACCGGGGTTGAGCGAATGTTGCTGCGAGGTTACCCGCGGCGCCTTCTCCCTCGGGTACCACGGGCAACTTCGCCCGAACGCCCGAGCTCGGAGAGAGCGCTCGCGGCGGTGCAAGGGCGAGCGCGCCCGTCAGTCAGGCCACGGTCGGCTGAGATTCTCCGCGCGAGCGAGGAGAATCTCGCCCGCGCAGCTGCCTGCGGCGCCCAAGAGCCGCGTACCACGGTCAGCTTCACTCCGATTGCTGTCGGAAGTGACTTTTCATAAAACCAACGTTAGAAAGGTGAAACAAATTCTCGAAGATAATTGCTGTCCCAAAAAATTCATTGACAAGCACATCAATAATAGAATTAAGTTTATTAAATGTAACAAACAACAAAAGGATATGATCAATAATATCAGTGATAACAAAAGTTATAAATACATAAAGTTTCCATATTATGAGGATATCAGTCCAAAAATAAGGAAAGTTTTTCATGGTTCTGAGTAAAAAAAGGTTGTAAATAATTTTTCGGAGAAAAATAAATGAATTCATCAGTAAAGGTAAGGATGATTGATGATGATTGATAGACTCAAAAAAGAAGAACATACAGGTGTAGTATATAAGATTGATTGTAAAAATTGCGAAAAAGTTTATGCAGGAGAAACAAAAAGGAATTTAATTACTAGAATGAAAGAGCGTCAGAGTGATATTTTACCCAATAGAGAATCAGTAGTTAATCGGCGTGTTTTGGAAAATAAAGACCACAGTTTTGATTTTGAAAATGTCAAGATTTTGGATATTGAACATGATATGCATTCTAGAAAAATATCTGAAATGTTTAACATTAAGAAGTATGAAAATGTTGCAATTAATTTAAAAACAGATTTGGATAGATTAAATTCAAAATGTAATCAATTTTTCTGAAAATTATACGTTTTAAACTTTTTCGTAAATTAATTAGAAATATTCATTGTTAAATATGGTCTTAAATAAATTATTATATTGTATATGCAAAACAATTGCATTATTTGTAAATTGATTTTAAATTTTTTTACAAATTATTATATAAACAAATATTTATTAAATGGAAATAACAGAAACCATAATATGATGAATATGAATTGGTTGTATAAATTAAAATCGATATTAGTCTTATTAGAACGAATGGTTGACCAACGTTGATTGATGTGTGTTGTTGTTTTTATAAAAATAAGTTAAAATGAAGAAATGCGGAATCCAGGACGGACTACACATACGAGAAATATGGAAAATGAAGATGAGATCCCAACAGGTACGGTAAAAAAATTTTGCAAAAAACCCGAAGAGGGTGCAAAAGCACCGAAACGTCGCTTATGTTTATTTATATTATTTTGACACATTTTAATAAATTGATCGTATTAATAATGAAAGGTGAAATTTGATTTGGAATAAAATTTCCCTGTCGTTCCTTTAGGCAATGATAATGATTTAAAAATTCACTCTGACTACGTTTGGCTTCGGCTCAACCCTGCCGGCAGCTGCCCCGGTGCCGCGGGTGACTTCGCGCGAACCCGCCATCCGCGCGTCCGCAACGGGGCCCCCGCGGCGGCGGCGGCGGCGGCGGCGGCGGCGGCGGCGTTTGGAATCTTCAGCTTCGGAAGCTGACCGTGTCACCGCGGCCCGGGTACCACCGGCAACTTCGCGCGGCCCCGCGCCACGCGTTAAGCGCGTATGCCGCCGCGCGGCGTTGGTCGGCAGCAGTGTCAGGGACCGGGATGGCGGCCGGGCTTGTGCGTCCGCGGGCTATTTCGTATTCCGAATGAGAATGTGTTCTGCGAGGTTACCCGCGGCGCCTGGTCCCTCGGGTACCACGGGCAACTTCAACCGAACGCTCGCGGGCGTGCAAGGCCGAGCGTTCGCCCGCGCAGCTGCCCGCGGCGCCCGACAGCCGCGTACCAAGGTCAGCTTCACTCTGACTTCGTTGGAGGTGCCGCGTTTGGCTTCGGCTCAATCCCGCCGGCAGCCGCCCCGGTTGCCGCGGGTGACTTCGCGCGATCTCTCGCATCGCGCGGCTACCCGTGTCACCCGACCGAATAACACCGGCAACATCGCGCGGCCCGATAACCGTTGCGTTACGGGGCGCAGGCATCAAGGGCCTGCGACCGCGTGCAAAGAGGGGGACCGGGTTTCGGCGTGCACGACCCGGTGCCCGCGGTTAGTTCGATAACCGCGAATGACAGTTTTGCCGTGGCGAAACCTCGATTGGTATTTCGATTCCCCCTCGGGTACCACGGGCAACTTCACCCGACCGCCTGAGACGAGAAAAATCGCTCGCGGGCGTTCCAGGCTGGCGCCCGGCGATCTCGCGCCTGATGCCACGGTCGGCTTCTGCTGCTTCGCGCCGGGGAAGCCCCATACCCGACGAATGACTGATTGATTGATTGTATGATTGATTGATCGACTGACGATGAACAGGAATCGCCGTACTTGAAGTACATCGACGGGCGTGCAATTTTTCGAGCACGTTTCCCATTCCCGACGCGCGACGCTGCAATTCAACCGCTGCGTTAACGGGAACCTACCGTACAATTGACGGGAGTGGCACGGCAATCGCAACAGACCGGCCGCAATGCAGCACGTTAGCGCAGCCGCGAAGCGCGAAGGCCGCTCTCTTTTTTCTCCTCGCCGGACGACGTTTTCGCGCGTTCGCGTCGGTTCGGTCGGTTCGGTTCGGTCGGCTTCCGCTTTGTTAGTCTTCCGTTAGTCAGCCAGCCGAGCGAGCAAAAAAAAAAAAAAAAAAAAAAAAAAAAAAAAAAAAAAAAAAAAAAAAAAAAAAAAAAAAAAAAAAAAAAAAAAAAAAAAAAAAAAAAAAAAAAAAAAATAAAAAAATTAAAAAAAAAAAATTAATATAAATTTATAATTAAATATAAATAAAATAAATAATAACAGTTATATTTTTTTTTCTTTCATATCTATAATTTCACTTCAGACGTGACAACGTACATATACTACTGACCACACTT
>JABFPL010000017.1:0-12255 GCA_022817405.1 Heptascelio sp. ZL-2020 | reverse complement strand
ATTTTATTATTATTACGAAAGGGATGATTATTCGCATTGATTTGTTTTACATTTTAATTCGTTATTCTTATTTTAGTTACAATTTCGAAATTCTTACTTACATGCATTAGTTATAAATTTTATAATTATTTATTATATCATAATTTTGTTATTTAGAATATTGTATTATCATCATTACGCATGGGATAATTATTTGTATAAGTTTTAACGGTCGTTGATAACAATTTTGTTGTGTTTTTGGTAACATAGAAATGTCGGTAATGTAGAAGTGTGTCGGTAACATGAAACGATCATATCTTCTGAATCATGAATTTTAACATTATTACGAGTTATTTTGTTTGTATTTGATTTATTAAAGGCAAAAATTTATCCCGATATCGGGGGACGTAACACCCCCCTCCTTACGTTTGAGTCTCCGGCTCAACAAAAAAATATTATTTCGAGTTACTTCTACGAATGGTTATTATTATAACTATTATTATTACGATTATTATTCCTGCGCTTAAAGGTGTGTAATATTTTATGTTTGAGAGTATGTCATAATATTTTTGCTCGTACTCGGCTCCTATTTGTTTAGAAGTTTTAATTATTTCGTCTAACCTGGCCGTTTCTACTCCCAAATCTGTATCTAAATCGGCGTTTTTATCAATCGCGGTCTTAATTATTTTCATGACATCTATTGAATTTATTTTTAATTCCGAGAGTTTCTTTTCGATATCGATACTCACCCGAGGTTGGATGATTTTACGCGTATGAATTGCATTGTCTTTCGGTACGTTATAAAGAAAATCTCGCGATTCCACCTGGCATCCTTTTTCGAGATTCAATACCCGGTTTCCCGATATGAATTTAATTTCTTTTTCTTTTCCACATGATATTTTTACTTTTTCCTCGTTAATTACTGAATAGATTATTATTTGTGGATTGTCAGATTTAACCCAGTGGTTCCTTTTTATTTTAGCGATTCTGATATCACATTCGATTAATGATTCAGGAGGTTGATCAAATAATATCTTTATTTCGCATGGTGAAGTTCGTGATAATTTTTTAAATATATTTGGTTTATTACATACCATTTCTGGTTTTATGTTTTTACACCTTTCTAATTCGATCGGAGTAATAGGGAAGTATATTTCATTTACTTCATTTATAATATAATGTACACTGGCGGGTTTAATGTACATGTAACCTATGGACGTATTAGTGGGTATCGGCCTAACGTGAAATAATTGGAATGTTTGGTCTGTTATTTCTGGGATTGTTAATAAATAAATTAGTTTGTTGTGTTCGATTAACACATTTATAGTAATTAATTTTATAAAGTCGTCGTAGTTTTCAGTGTTAGTGGTGTGATTTGTTTTGATTAAGATGTCGCGAATTTCTTGCAATTTTAATATTTTAGGGTGTAATAATCCGTCTTTTCCAAAGAGAATAGCATTAAGCAGCTCTTTATATTCGCCAGACAATATGTCCAATGACGAATCCAATTCGCTAATTACCGCGTTTATTTCTGTTTGGAAGATTAGTGTGTTCAATGTTTGGACGTTTTCCTGTGTTTGTGTTTTTAACGCTTCTACGTGTGTTGTCAGTAATTCGTATCTTTTGCTTGTTTCTTTCATGTGTTTGTCTAGCTTCTCAAATGTGTGTCTTACGATTAGTGTTTGATTTTCGAACAACGACTGTACTTGGTTTATTCTAACGTTCGTTTGTTTTAAAATGTTTTGTAATTTTTTAAGGTCGTGTTCGTCTGGGTTGCCGAATAATATTTTAATGGCTTTGCCTACAATCGGTAGCAAAGATCGCTTGGTTTTGGTATCTAATATTGACTCGATGTTAGTAACCGTGCTAATTATGAGATTTATTCTATCGTTTAGTAATTTAATTCGGTTACCCGTTTCATTTGTTGAATATCGTGTCAAATTTGTTACGCATGTTTGCAAGTGATAGAATTTTTCGTTCAACTCGCTAAAATCTACGTAGTGTATAATCTTAACGTCGCTGTGTGCTAATTTAACTGGCTGAGATTTTTCAATTATTATCCCGGAATTGAACTGGATGTTGGATTCTGCCGAACAGACGACGATTACGATGAGTAAGCGCCACATGACTCTGAAAGATGAGCAACTTTTACGTAATCTCTATGAATCGTTTTTATTTTATTTTTATATATTATCTTAATATTATTATTATCTAGAACTTCCTGTACTTCAAAAGGACCTATGTATTGGTCGTCAAGTTTGTTTTTCTTTTCAAATTTTTGCATGTACACGAGGTCTCCGGGTTTTATTTTATTAGGTCTCATTTGTCTATCATAATATTTCTTCGAACGTACTTTGGTTTCATGCAAATGTCTACTCGCTAATTTACGCAGGGACTGTAAATTTAATTTTAATTGTTCTGCATAATCATCGTAACTGGTTTGTGTTTCAGAATCTGGCATGCTGGAGGGTAAATTCGCAGTTTTTCCGAACACTAACTCATACGGGGTAAATTTCGTTCCCTCATGAACACTAGTGTTGTACGAAAACATACATAAGTTTAATAATTCGTCCCAATTGTTCTCGTTTTCACTGATATAATGCTTAAGATATTCAATAAGTACATGGTGGCTTCTCTCGAGGCTACCGTTACTCTGTGGTCTGAATGGTGATGTGTGATATTGTCGGATGTTAAATATTTTCGCAACTTCTTTCATCAGTCGGCTGAGGAAGTTTTGCCCTTGGTCTGTTAAAACTGATTTTGGCGACCCAAAAGTAGATATAAACCCTTCAACGAGTTCTTTTGCTACCCCTTTCGCGTCTGCCAGTTCCAATGGCCTTGCGACACAATATTTAGTGAGCAGGTCTTGGATTGTTAGTATGTAACGATTACCTTTCTTCGTTTCAGGTAATGGACCCACGATGTCCATTGCAATTTTGTCGAAGCAATCCTTTGGTGTATCGGTTATCACCATTGGATTTCTGGGCTTTATTCTATTTAGCTTTTTCACCTGACATGATTTACAGTTTTTCACAAAGTTTTCAACGTCCTGTTTTATTCCCTCCCAACGATATCGTACTTTAATTCTATTATATGTTTTGGCGACACCTTTGTGTCCGCCGATCAATGAAGAATGTGCTTCTTCAAGTATCACGGGAATCTCTTCTAGTGTTGGTTCAATAATTTTATTAGTACAAATCAATAAGTTGGTTCCGGAATTTTTGAATGCTGTGTTTAATTGATTTTTTATCGTATGCCATTCAAGGCCGGTTTGCATCAGATCGCACTTTGATAAGCTTAAACTTTTTATTTCTTCCGTTTCTACTGCTTTGCGTAGAGTTTTGAATCCTTTTAATAATTTTTCCGCGGTGATTGATAATTTCACTACGATCACGAATGTGGGTTTGGTTTTTATCTTGTCGAAAAATACACGGGTTAGCGTGAACTTTTCATTTTGTTCGAAACATAGCTGATAACCTCTTTTAACAAATTGTTTTCCTGTCAAAGAAAATGGTTCTCCCGTTTCGTTAATCAGGTAGGTGATTGGACCTTTTTGTGTTAATATATTTTCGGGGATTTCTATTATATTAGCAAGGTCAGTTTCTCTCGTATCCGAGTTCACACGTTCAGTGGTTTTTTTATTTTTCGATTTGGTTCTGTAGTCTTTTCTCTCTCTCGTTATTGTTGGTTGTGATTTGGCTTTTGGTTTGGGTATCGTGACGTTTTTTATTCTTGCTTTTTCTGGCGCTGTATAAATATTTTCATCTGAGAAGTCCTCAACTTCGCTAATGTAACGAGGTGTGAATTCCCTCGTAATTATTGGAGGAGGTGTTGCTCCGCACGTCCCTCTCGAGGTCGATGGTTGCGGTTCGTATTGTCTTTCTTTCTTTTTCTTTGATAACTCTGCAAAATCTCTTTGTTCTTCCTCGGCGTTGGCGTGTTCGTTTTTGTTCTTTTGGAAATTTTGCTCGTCGTTTTCTGACGAACTTCCTTCCGCATTTTGATCGTTGTTCTCTGTTGAGAGTTCCGTAGTTTTGTTAAGATCATGATCAGTTTCCTTGTTGATATCATTTGTGTTTGTTTTATCGGAATATTCTGATTCATTAGATGATTCTATGTTTTCTTCAATTACCTCAGATTTTTCGCTCGTCCAAGACATCGATTCAGCTCCTGATTGTGAACTTTCTGGTTCGTTTTCTGTTGGTTCTTTTGTGGAATTGTGTAGGTTTTCGATGTCGTTATCAATTTCTTTTGTTGGGATGGTTCTTTCTTTGAAAGGTATATAAATACCTCCCATGGTGGATTCATCCGAACTGGTTTCCAGGTTGAGCTTTATTGGGGATCGGGAACGCGTACCGTCGTTTTCACTTACGATTCCTCGATTCTCAGTCCTTTTTGTCTCTTCTTGGACGGTTTTTGTTTCTTCGGATTCCGCTTCCGAGTCAGTTGGTGTGTTATTTTCATTGTTTTTATTACTTCTTCGTTTTGAGAATTTTTTATTACGGACTTCGAATATTAACGAGTTGTCTGACTCATTACCTGAATTCGACGTTTCGATTCCTATGATCTTATGTGGCGGATCGGGTCTGTTCTCCCAATCAGATTCCGACGAGTCTTTTAATTCGGACTTGCGCTTCCCAACTATTGGATAAGCTTGTCTCGATAATCCATCGGCCACATAGTTAGTTTTTCCAGGTGTATATTTGATCTCATATTCGTATTCGCTGAGCTTTAATCGCCAGCGAACCAATCGCGATGATGGATCAGTGCACGAATTGAGCCAGACTAATGGCCTATGATCCGTATTTATTTGAAATTTCTTCCCGTACAGGTATGGTCGGAAGTGCTTAACTGACTCAATGACAGCCAAACATTCTTTTTCGATGGTGCTATAGTTTATTTCGGCTCGATTTAAAGCACGACTATAGTATGCAACAGGCAGATCAAACCCGTCTTTCTCTTGGCTTAATACCGATCCTATTGCTTTATTAGAAGCGTCGGTAGTTAAGATAAATATTTTGTCGAACTGCGGGTATTGGAGAATCGGTTTTGTAATTAATTTTTGTTTTAATGTTTCGAAAGATTTTTGTTGCTCTTCCCCCCAAATAAATTTCGCTTCCTTTTTTTCTAATTCGCGCATTGGTTGTGCGATTTTGCTAAAATCCTTGACGAATCGACGGTAATATCCGGCAAGTCCTAAGAATGCTTTTATCTCCGTCGGATTCCTAGGGATTTTCCAATCTCTCACTGCATTTAACTTTTTGTCGTCAGGAAATACTCCTTTCTCCGAGATGACGTGACCTAAGTATGCCACCTCGGTTCTCAGGAATTCGCACTTGTCGGGCTGCAGAGTGAGGTCGGCGTCCCTAAGGCGCTTCATCAATCTGTTTATTTTGATTTCGTGCTCACGAAGAGATGATGCGTAAACCACGATATCATCGAGGTACACGAACATCTCTATTCCCTGAAGTCCGCACATAACCTTGTCCATTAAGCGCTGAAAAGTGGCCGGCGCGTTTTTCAATCCGAACGGCATTCTTTTATATTCGAAGTGGCCATAAGGCGTTGAAAACGCGGTTTTTTTCGCATCCGCAGGGTCCATGGGAATTTGATGGAACCCAGAGGCAAGGTCAAACACGCTAAAATATTTGGCGCTCCCCAGCTGATCTAGTATATCGGTGATATTTGGCAGTGGATAAGCGTCGCCTATTGTTTTGTCATTCAACTTGCGAAAATCGACCACCAATCTCCATCTTTTATTTCCTTTTGAATCGTCCTTCTTTGGTACTATCCATATAGGCGAATTGTACGGGGACTCGGAGTGTGCTACAGTTCCCGCTTCCAACAGTTCATTTACTTGACGGTTGATTTCGTCCTTGTGCACAGGAGGAAATCTATACTGTTTAGTATTTACCGGCAATTCGTCTGTCGTGGGAATTCTGTGTTGCATTAAACTCGTTCCTTTTAGACGCTCGTTAGGAATTTGAAAGAGATCAGCGTTTTCTTGTACAATTTTTTCCACGTGAGCTTTTTCTTCGCGATTAAGGTGCTCGAGCCGCAATTGTTCTAATACCTGGGTTACTCGGTCTCCCGATTTCGCCTCAGGTATGAACGGCGCTTCCTGTGCAACCATTAACCTCTTAAAACATCGCTGTTCAAATGGAAGAATTCTCAATGGCGGTATTTCTATCTCAAGTTCATTATCGGATGAATTTACAATAATAATGTTGCAGTGATTATCGTCGATTGAAGTTACGCAGTTCCCTATTATTACACCCTCGCGCGATTTCATTGGTGGAATGTATCCTTGTTTTAATTCTGTCTTTGTAACGGCTACTTTAACTTGGTTCCTCGTGCGAGGTTTTATAGAAAATTTTTCGGTCTTGACAAAGGGAATTTCAAGATCATCAATGATCAATCGCTTGTTTTTAAAACAAACATTCGCCTCGCAAACCTCAAGAAAATCTGCACCCAGTACCCCAGAACATTTCAAATTGACGTGATCATTTATGACGTGGAATTTTGCCTCATTCCTGTTAATTTTTAAGTATATGGACCCCATTGTTTCAATGGCTCCGTTTGATATTCCGGTTAAAAATATTTTGTCATTTCCATTAATGCTTTTTAGTTTTTTGTTGGTCAACACATTGTGAGATATCAGACTGACGTCTGCTCCTGTGTCGATTAAGAGGCATGCGCAATTTCCTTCTAAATCGGAACTTTGTATCTCCACTAATGGCCGCGTCGAATCTTGTAATTCATTATAATTGGGGTGGATGTTATAGATTTTTTTATCAGGCTTTGGAGCTTTAGTTTGTCCGGTGTTTCTATTTTCTTCTGTCTCATTAGATTCTTTCTCTCCATTTTTAGTTTTACTCGCTTCATTTTTACTTCCATTTTTATTCTCCGACTTGTCATTCTCACTTTTCGAATCTTTATTACTTTTAGTTTTTAAACTTCCCTTTTTATTTTTTATTTCCAAATTATCGCCGACATTTTCAGCATTAAATTTTCCTTTCTCAGTTTCATTTTTCACATCGTCGACGTTTTTAGTGTCTTCACGTTTGTTTTTGTTTTCTAAATTATCTTTTCCTCTACTACAATTTTTATAATAACCGTTAGGTTTCAAAATTTTCTCTTGATTTTCATCTCCCAGATCCTTTTTGTTATTAAAATCTCCCTTTTTACCTCCAAAATTTGTGTTTTTATTTTTGTTGTTAAGTTTCTCCTTTTCATTTCCAAAATTCGCGTTTTTATTTTTATTATTAAATTTCTCTTTTTCGACTCCAAAATTTGTATTTTTATTTTTATTATTATTAAATTTCTCCTTTTCACTTCCAAAATTTGTATTTTTATTTTTATTATGATCAACTTTCTCCTTTTTACTTCCAAAATTTGTATTTTTATTCTCATTATTCGTGTTTTTATGATTAAATTCTTCCTTTTTAGATTCAAAACTTTTACTCTCTACATCTTCTTGATTATTAATATTTTCTTTTTTTGCTCTAAAATTTGAATTTTTATTCTCATTTCTCGCTTTGTTATCTTCATTTCCACAGGCATTTGTTTTATCGGTGGTATAGGTGGTGTTCCTTACTCGCGTATCATTGTTTTGTGGTGCGAGTCTAATTTCATTGCAATTATTACTATTTTTATGGTCATTTTCGCGGACGTCTGTGTGGAAATGAAAGATTTTAGCCCCCGACGCACCAGGGGCGGTAATTAGTTTCCCTGTGCGTTGTTTCGGTTGGCTCCATTGTTACCTTCGCTGCTAGGGGTGTTATACCCGTTTCCGCGATGGTAATTACTTTGATATCCGTAATTTCTATTGTCACGGGGTCGTTTTGTGCAATCGCGTATAATATGACCGAATTCTTTACAATAACGGCATTGAACCGCTTCCTGATCAGAGCTAGCGTTATTTGGGGTTGAATTTTGACGTTGTGGATTATTTTTAAAGTAACAATTTGCCTCGCTGTGGTTATTTTTCCCACATATTTTGCACGGAGGAGAATTATTCTGTGGGGCGTAATTCGGTTGTCGCGGGTGATTGTAATATCTATCGCTTGTCCCGAATAATCGCGCGGATTCGTTCACCTCATTCTCGATTTCTCGCGCGATTTCCACTACTTCATTTAATTTCACGTGGTTTTGTCGTGGCATTCGCGCTTCTATCCGCGGTGATAAACCCCTCGTAAACCGTTTTATGATCAAAGTCTCGTAAGATTTGATCATTATTACGGCTGCTAATTCGTCCTCTGTCTCGGTCACTCGGTCCCGTATTTGCTCTGAAATTTCTTTAACGCGACACGAATACCGCAACACATTTTCCCCGCTATTTTGTCGTATGTTCATCAATTCGGAAAGTAAGGTATCTATTGACTTGTATACGCCATAGATTTTTGTAAGGTAAATATATAATTCGTTGAGCGTTGAAAATATTTCACCCGAAATCGCGATTGCGGCTTCTCCCCTGATTTTATTTTTTATCAAATCTATCATGAATTCTTCTGAAAGGTGTGGGCTTAACCCTCTCGCGCCTTTACACTGGACAATGAAATCTTTTACCGATATGTTTTTACCGTTAAAGATGGGGATCAACTCGTAAAAATGTCGATCGAAAGTGTTGGATCTAGGCGCGTCGGTTTCCATTGGTTGTGCCATTTTTAAGATGTTAAATTTAATAATTCTTCACGAAAGAGAATTTATTGGAAATATTATTTAACTTTGATCAAACACTTTCGACTTTTGTATAAAATTCAGAAGAGATATTACGTTTCAATGATATCACTTACTACTTAGAAGTTCTTGTAGACTCGTGGTTGATCTAGTTGCGTTACAAATGATCCGGTGATCCGTTGATTTCTTTGATTTTCGTTGAATTCCTTCCTGATGTCGCTAGATAGGTTGTTTCCTAGGTGGCCCACCGTTTCACTCGTTGAACTTCCTGGCGTCTTCCGTATTCAAATGTAGAACTCCTTTTTGAAGGAATCCCACCGCTGTCACCAGTTTTGTTACGCCGAGCGGTATTTTGGCGCAATAAAACACTAGAATAGATTGTCGAGCGGCTGACAATCAATCCTACCTTCTGCTGGTTTCGAGTTGAAGTTTAGTTTTCTTCACTATTTAGCCTCTGAACGTTTCTCTCTTTTTAATTTCTCTTTCTTTTATTTATTTATCGTTGAAAATTAGTTGAACACAAACCACCGGCTTTATTTTATCACTTGATTTACCGATTACAACCTTTGAGATCACTTAATCATAGAGTTTTTAAAAGAAGTTTAAGAACACGCGAAGCACTTGCATGTGGTCGTTATTTAATTTAGTTAATGAACCTTATAGAGAGAGATGAGACTAAATAGGCTTACTTGTCATTCACTTGGTCCTTTTGTTCCATTTACGTCCTTCGTAGTAGCTTCTAATTACTATTAGTGAGCGGTTTGATAAAAGAAAGGAAATCTTTAAATAATCTCCAACTCAGATCTTCTATTGATTTATTTATTTGATATTCAACAACACTTTATTTCATACAACGTTATTCAGTTTTTAAGTCACATTCAATTTAAATCGATTTTACTGTCTATGTTTTTAATCTATTAGTTATTTCACAATTTCATAAACTTAGATTAGCTTCTTACAGGCGCGACGCGATTTGGTTTTAATAACTTACAATTTCGTTTCGGATAAAGAAAACTTACGAGTTTTTAGAAAAGCTCACTGGTACACGTCCGCACTGTGTGGTGGTCAGAATAAGAAGAAGGAACGTTGCGCTCGACTCTCCGCTCTGAGGTCCTAGCGACGCTCCGTGGTAGTGGGAGTAGTGGAGAGAGGGAATTAGCGAGGAAGGGAACGCTCATTGTCCTTGTCTTACTCGAATACTTTCTCTCTCTTTTTCTGGCGCGCTGCGCTTATACATTATTTATCTTTAATTTATTTTCCTTTATTGAAGAATATTTTAACGTTAATTAATTTTAAACGGTACTTGTTTTCCTTCCTTTGAATGCAGTTGTTAATGTTTTTCTTTTAAAGTTGATTGTTTTCTCTTTTAAACATAAGTACAGTTGTTAATGTTTGTAATTTCCGATTATTTAAACAATGCATACCTTTTTTTATTCATACGGATTGTTCATAATTATTATAAGATAGTTATAATTATTTTAAGAAGTGTTTTATTAATGAAAATTGAAAATGTTGAAGTCTTTTTATATAAATTTTTATTTTATTTTGAACACGTGGTGACACGTGTTTGAGTTAATATTTAAGTGACGCTTTATTTTAATGTTACTTTTAATTTCACTTGTAATGTAAGAATAAAATAAAGAATTTTATCTACTTATATTGTTTATGTTTCATTTGTTTAAAAGTTAAATATTTCCTTCATATTCTCAATTAATATGAATTTAGTTGAACACGTGGTAACACGTGTTTTTCTTAAGTACAGTTTGTGTTGTTTGTAATTTCGAATTGCCTAAACAATGCATACTGTTTTTATTTTATTATTTCTTTTTCATTTATACTGATTGTTCATAATTATTATAAGATAGTTATAATTATTTTAAGAAGTGTTTTATTAATGAAAATTGAAAATGTTGAAGTTTTTTTTTATGTAAGTATTTATTTTATTTTGAACACGTGGTGACACGTGTTTAACGTAATATTTTAATAACGATTATGTGTCAAGAGTTTTTAATTGTTTAAACTGTTTATAATATGAAATGGGAAAAGGATTTTATTAATTTAATTATAAAGGCTGAAAAATGTTGAAGCTTTATTGTCCTTTATAATATAAGTATTTTATTTTATTGAACACGTGGTGACACGTGTTTGGGCTAATGTTTTATTTTAACGTTAATTTTAATCATTTTAATCCATCTGTAATATAAAAAAATAAGGAAATTTACATCTATTCGTACTGTGTATTTTATTGAATTGAATATGAAAGTTTTCGTTAAATATTTCTTTCTTATTTTAAGTGAACATGAATTTTCTGAACACGTGGTAACACGTGTTTTTCCTTAAGTACAGTTTGTATTGTTTTTTATTTCTACGCGTCTGAGCGTGTTTCAAATAAAGGAACTTTGACGTAAACACACTCGAAACTGTGTTTATGTTTTCCAGATGGCTTATTTTGTACTTTCTATTGTGAGCGTTCTTTTCAAATATCATTATTTATAATCTTCAACGGTTTTCTTGAGAGATATTTCTTATAATTTTATGAAATCTGAGACAAGGCATGGCGTGATTTGGAATCGTGGAAAAGGAAATTTTATTTGTTTACAATATTTTCTTGCGCTTGAAATGGAAATTGTACATCTGTTTTTCGAGAATGTCTAACGTTTCTTTACAAAAGATATTTCGTTGTTTCTTACTTTTACAATCTTGTTTTATAATTTATTATTTATCTTATGTTTAAACGCAATTCCTTAGCAACATTACTTTTACATTTATTTACTTAACTTATGACAACTTCTTTTAACGCTGAGATCAATGCATTAATTGATTTTACACAATAATGTTTTGTAATTATCTTAAATCTATACATCGCTTTAATTAATATAATCGGTCGCAATTCATTGAGGTTCGTTTACTATTTATTTATTTAATCGCATTAACTTTTATTTGTTTATCCGTTAATGTTGTAAATTACTTATACGTATTCCATTACTTATTTTATACGATAATTTAGTTCGGCGCTTAACTTATTAATTCTATTCGTTTTTATCATTTATCTAGGAGTTTCTCAAATGTTATTAATTATAAATGTTATAAATTATCATAACTGAATTGTTTCGCATATTATTTAGTTTATTTCGAACATCATTTAATTGTTATTACGCTCGGGAAAGATATTGTTGTTTGGTTTATTCTTTTGGTTGAATTCTTATTTTAGTTACAATGTGAATTCGCAGTTACGCTCGTCTATGATTACATTAGTTATAAACTTTAAAAATATTTATTATATTATAATTTTATTGTTTAGAGTATTGTTTTATTATTGTTACACATGGGACAATTGTTCATACAATTTTGTTTTGTTCTTTGATTCGTCGTTCTTTATTCTAGTTACAATTTCATAATTCTCAATTACATACATTAGTTACAATCCATGTAAATGTTTATTACATTGTAATTTTGTTATTTAAAATATTATTTTATTATTATTACGAAAGGGATGATTATTCGCATTGATTTGTTTTACATTTTAATTCGTTATTCTTATTTTAGTTACAATTTCGAAATTCTTACTTACATGCATTAGTTATAAATTTTATAATT